>JAOQML010000197.1:14637835-14659800 GCA_027568935.1 Erythroxylum urbanii
AGAGGGGGAATATACACTTCATCACTTTTTTAGATGACTATTCTTGGCATAATCATGTCTATTTGATTTCTCACAAATCATAAGCATTAAATTGTTTCATAAAGTATATGAATTTAGTAGATAATAAATTAGAAAAGAAAATAAAAGTATTAATAATTGATCATGGATAAGAATACTTGTCTGATAAGTTCAAGAAGTTATATGATAAAAGAGGAATAGGAAGATAGTTAACTATTTCTTGAACCCTACAAAAAATGGTGTTGCCAAAAGATATAATAAAACATTAGTAGAAATGGTTAGGTATATGATGGCAAAAGAAAATTTGCAAAAATGCATTACTTACAACCATTTTTATACTTATTCAAGTGCCTACAAAATAAGTTATGAACACTCTGAATGAGTTATAAAGAAGAAGAAAACCTAATATGAAACATCTAAAACCATGTGGGTGTATTGCCTACATTCTTAATCTCTCTCATAAATATGAAAAACTAAGCCAAGAGAGAAGAAATTTATCTTTATTAGATACTCTGAACACTAAAAATGATATGTGTTTATAGGTAAATAAGGTAATGAAGGTGTAACTAAATTTGAATCATTAGATGTCACATTTTTAAAAAAAATGACTTTCTAGAGAAGGGTGAAATAGGAAAAGAACTATTTCTATATGAAACTCTTAATCAGAATGATTCCATTATGGTTACCATAATCATGGAGAGACACTTTATTTAAGTGGCGCAATCTAGAACTTAAATAATTTTCTTAATAATAATTAAGATTATAACCTAATAAAATTTTACCTAACATATCTAACCTAAGCGAGAGTAATCATGAAGTTGATGAACTTATTTATCATAAACCACATCTATGCTAAATTATTCATGCATAATTTCCTTGATGCCATTTTGAAGTTGATACATGTTTAATTGTTGATACATTTAATGCATGACATGTAGTGATTATTGCTTTATAATGCTTAAGACACTCACTTTAGTTCATATTTGATTTTAGGTACAATTTGAAAGCATAATAACTAAAGTGAACTGAGAGAGTACTCACTGAGTCATCTTCTCAATATTCATACTCTATTGTCTTTATGGAGCAAGAAGAAGAAGAAGTTTTAAAGAAGAAGAGACAAGATAGAGTATAAAAATGGAGAATGAAGCACTGTGGCTCACGACCATAAAACCTTCTCACAACTATGACATGGTTTACATAGGCGTGAGAGGTGTCTCACGCCCATGCAATGTGTCTTACGGTCATGAGACACAACTCACAACTGTGAGACACTTCTCATACCTATGACAAGTCATTCATGGGTGTGAGAAGTCATTCACAAGTGTGAGAAGTGCTAGATATTCACTTTTAACCTAACTCTTTACTATATAAAGAATGTTTTGTGACGACAGAGGGAATAATCTAGAGACACACAGATAGACCAGCCCCTTCATCATTTTCTCTTCAGTTTTCAAGATGGAATGAGGTGAAAGTAGCCATTTTTCTTAGAAATTAATGAATAAGATGGAGGGCTAACTTCCCGACACCAGTTCAAAGGTGAAGTCAACTCCTGAGTTATGGTTAAGCTTTTCTCATCTTGTTTAATGTTGAATCTCTCTTTTTAGATTGTTATCATTGTTTGATGTTGATTGAATCAGGTTTTGTAAAGATGATCTTAATGCATTCATTCGATTGTTTTTATTACAAACCCATTTCTAAAATGTTCAATATAATTCGTAATTATTGTATTTGATGTGTTTTAGTAGCTACTAATGGTCTTGAATCGTTAGGAACAATGTAACTTATGTTAAATAACCCAAACATGTAAGGTTAGTGCCTATATTGATCCATTTTCCATTTCATAACGTGGCTGACTAATTGAATCTAGAGATCATTTCCTAGGTTATTTGGTTGCTAGGTTTAATTAATGAGCATCTCTTAATTAAAAATAAGTTAAGGGAAAATCGGGATTAGGAGAGTGTATTGTTAGTCTACAATCAATAGTTCGAGGAGAGATGTGAAAACATTAGAATGATGCAATATGTCTAACCGTGTTTAGGCTAAGATTAATCTTAGAACTGGACTTTACACATATTCGACACTTTTATCATTTTAGATTGTTTTCTATATTTTTTTTTGCTAGTTTAATTTTTCTTTATTTTCTCAATTACATAAAACCTAAAACCCCAATTTATTTCCTTTGTATCAATTATTTTCATTACGAGAATTAACCAAACATTCCCTATGGATATGATCCTGACTCATCACATCTACAAGTTTTTAGAGTGCAGAGTTAGGTAAATTTTGCAATACACTCGACACGCACTATCAGAAATAAAAAGCAAAACTTTACAGATTATTCCATAAGAAATGCACATAAGGCTTTTTTCTGATCTTGATAAAGAAGAATGGATACAAGCAATGAGAGAAGAAATGAATTATTTTAGCTTGAATCAAGTATAAGACTTTGTTATATCTTTAGAAGAAGCAAAGTTATTGGGAGCAAATGATTTCTTAAATTAAAACAAAATATTAATGATAGTACCAAAATATACAAGCCACGCCTCGTAGAGAAAGGATATACACAATAAGAGGGAATTGATTATGATGAGACATTTTCACCTAATATGATGTTTACTTCAATTCATCTCACCTTGGCTATAGTAGCTAGTTTGGATCTTGAATTACATCAAATGGATGTGAAGACTGCTTTTCTAAATAGAGAATTATAAGAAGAATTTGATATGGAGTAAATTATAGGTTTCATTAAGATATGATAAAATATAAAGTGTCTCATTTATTAAAATCGATTATAGTTTGAAGTAGTCATCAATGCAGTTGTGCATTTTTTTCATAAAGTAATCATGTCATATTATTTTATATGCTTAAAGATGATCATTAAGTATATATTAATAGAAACAAATATAAATTTATGATTTTATCTTTATATATGAATGACATTTTGATTGTTGCTAATAACTGTGAGTTAGTTAAGCAAATTAAAGATTGAGTGTCACCTGAATTTGAGATGAAAGACATGGGTGACGCTATATATATTCCTAGATTTAAATTTCAAGAGATCATTTAAAAAGATTATTGTTAATTTCTCACGCGACTTATATTCAAAAGACTTTATAATGATTTCATATTTAAGATTACAAACTAGTTGATAATACTATTACTAAAGGCATATCTTTCTCAAGTGACTTATATTCAAAAGACTTTAGAACGATTTCATATTTAAGATTACAAACTAGTTGATAATCCTATTACTAAAGTCATAGCTCTCAGCCAGAAAATTTTGCCATCTACACTATAAAAAAGGGGGAAAATGAAGAAAGTTCCCTATTCCAATGTAGTTGGAAGTCTCATGTATACCATGATGTGAGCAAGGCCAAATATTTGTTATATTGTTGGAATGGTGAGTAGATATCAAGGTAACAACTTACATATACAAGAATATACAAACACGAATTAGGGAGGATATCTAGATAAGACAAAATCTACCTTTGGATTTATTTTCTTACTCAACAATGGTGCCATCTTATGGAAAATTAAGACAAAATCATGTATTTCCTTATCCACAATGGAAGCTCAATTTATAACATTTTTAATATTAATAAAAGAAATTGTATTTCTTAGACGATTCTTAGTTAATTTTGGAGTCACTCAAAGTGAGACTAATCTATTAGTAATTTGTTGTGACAGAAAGGGAACAATTAGGTATATTAAAGACCACAAATTTCATGGTAAAACTAACAATATAAATATCAAGTACAATTATATGAAAGACATAGTTGCACAAGGAGAAGTGAAAATAAAGCATATCATTACACAAGATATGGTGGTAGACCCAATGAAAAAAGCAATTTCCTTGAATACATACATTAGTTATATGGAGACATTAAAATTATGTAGATATTAAAATGTAATTGATTAACATTTTTCCATATATGTTCATTCAATGTATTGCTATGTATAAATAACAATATAAGTTGATATCATTTATTAAGTAATAAGCTTTACTTAGTACTCGATTCTAAAATATTTTTACTTTATATGACATATTTTTATACAAATCAAAAAATATATCAAATAGATAAAATATTGTCCTTCATACATAAGCAATCACCTCTAATACTTATGATGATTAGAGATGAGGCATGTTTTTAAGTTTATTATCAAGCTAATAATTGATAGATAGAGCAAAAACATAAATCATGAATGTTTACTTAGATGATAAGAGTAGAAAAGTGAACTCAAATTAAATATTAAGTATGTTTAAACCAACATCTATGTGGTATTATGTACATGAAAGAAATATGCTCTTAATAAATAGGCATTAATATCGTAGAATATGACTCTTACCATATGTATAAAAAAGACAATGAAAGGGATTAATGTAAGTCATAATACTCAACCCACATCGTCTATAATCCTAGAGGTAAAAAGAACTTTATAATATACCCTCAAAACTCTTGTTTAACTCTAAAAGAATTAAATTTAAGGTTTTATACTTTAGAATGTCACTAGAAGATTATGTTCGACAAAATCTTATATGAAAATTTTAAGAAAGCAAGTTAAATTCAATTCAAGTGAAAAGGAAGCTCATTTTTTATTGTTAATTTGCATAAGAAAATTTATATATTCAAAGTTGGCTTTTAACTCTCAATAAGAGAATTATATACATTTATGACTTGTTAAAATAAATATGATCAAAGGAGATTTAAATGCAAGATATTACCTAGGGCATAGAGTATAAAATTTACTTATGAATCAATTCATTAATTGAGACATCATATATTCCTAATATACTTTACATACATACATACATATATATATGTATGTATATATATATATATATATATATATGTATGCATGTATGTATGTATGTATGTATGAACATAAGCTCTAATTATATACTGATTGCACAGGTTATTAGACAAATATGAGAACACCTAATGAGTTTGTTGTGTGACCCTCTAATTGTGAATTGTTAAAGAACAATTAATAAATTTGACATTACCTATTAATAAGAGATAATGATTAATTAAGAAACTGATGATTATCATTTGAACAAAACACAAATTAAAGATTTTTTACAAGAAAAGGTTTTCTTATCAAATTTCTTTAACTGGTGGAATATAATTAAATTCAAGTAAGTAATTTGATTAATTATATATGTGATAATGAAAGAACATATTTATACAAGGTTGATGACATTCAAGTGGATATGTTGAGCTCAAATGACCAAGTCATGCACCTTAGCATCTTCTTTATATGAGAGAAGGTTAACAATATTATTTCTCTCATATATGCTAGCAACTTTGGATTTTAGAGGAAAATCTTATGGAATAACCTTATTAATCTCAGCAGGAACATTAACAAACCTTAGTTGATATATGGAGACTTCAATGTGACTCTTTACATACCAAAAGCTTAGGGCAATTGCAACTTAAGAAACTTTTATGAAGACATTAAAGATTGTGTGGATTATATGCGAGTCACTAATCTATAACAAATTGGCCACTCCTCCACTTGGTCTAAAAATTAAAGCTTTCATTGTTTCATCAGGAAAAAATTAGATAGAGCTCTTGGTGATGACAACTATTTAACTCAATTCCCTAACAACATTGCTAAGTTTAAAGATCCTCTTTTCTCTTATATAAAAATAATAGTGGAGGAATTATTTAAGAAATTTGCTAGACACTTCCCTTTGAAATTCAACAATTATTTGGCCAATAATATTGGTTTAAGGGATGCCTACAGAAGAGTTACTGATTATTATTTTGTGGGAACCAAGCAATATAAATGTTTTTAAAAAATGAAGGAAATTAAGAAAGAACTCAAGGTGCTCAACTATTTAAAGGGATCTTGTACTAGTACTGCTCTAATTACTATCGGGGATAAACTCATTAATATTTAAGGTCTTATTAAGCTATCTCTATATGATCCTCAACTTCTATCCAAAGAAAATCAAGTTCTCTCCTACTATTTGTAAGATGTTCATAATCACTCATTTCTGCTTCAGCAAAGAGTAAGGGTTAATTTGCTCAAAGATAGTGACAAGTGTACAAAATTCTTTATTAACACCATCTTTGCAAAGAAAATCACAAAAAATATATTTTATCATAAGCAATGACGGTGTAGTGTTTCATAATCATAATAATAACCAACATGATGCAGTGAGGTATTTTAACTCTCTACTCGGTACTCCCAGTACATCTTCTGGTTCTTACTCTGAGCTTTGTAGTTTTATTCGAAGAAAATTTCCCTTGGAGATTTCACTTTACTAACCAAACATATAGATAAGAAGGAAATTAAAGAGATTGTCTTTAGTATGGATGGAATTAAAGCACTAGGACTCGATAGTTTAAATGGATATTTTTTCCAAAGTCTTGGAATACCACTAGACAAATTGTCAAAAATGTAGTGTCTCTTCTTTAATTTATCCTCCTCAAAGAAATCAACAAAACGTTTTTACACTTGATACCGAATCTAACCCCTCCTAATTTAGTGACTTTAGACCTATTGCTTGCACTAATTTCCTCTACAATGTCATCTCTAATATCCTTGTTATAATATTGAAAAAAGCTATAACTCCACATATCAATGATAAACAGGGTGCATACATTTCTAACAAGCATACTGGTGATAATATTTTAATTCTGCAAGAGCTTCTAAAAGATTACACAAGATCCAATTCCACCCCCAATTACATTATCAAAGTTGATTTTCCCAAGGAATTTGATAACGTGAGTTAGTAATTCCTATGTATAATATTGAAAACTTATGGATTTCTTGAATTTTCATTGGTTAGCTTAAAGAATGCATCTCTACTGCCAGCTTCTTTATATTGGTAAACGACAGCCCCATAAACTATTTCACATTTGCTAAAGGCCTCGAGCAGGGGGATCCTCTCTCCACTACCTCTCCATGCTTTACATAGGAACTCCAAACTCAATTATTAAGCATGAAGTGGAAACCAATTCCAACTTCAAATTCCATTTTAGGTGCAAGAAAATTGGATTAACTAACTTTTTTTTTGCAGATGACCTTCTTCTATTTTGCAGTGCTAAATTGGAGTCCATTTGAATCATTTTACAAGCTCTATACAATTTCAAAAGACACTATGGTCTGTAAATAATCTTCAACAAATGAAATTTCCTAATTTCTAAAGGTGCTTCTTCTTTTCAATCTCACGTTGCAACAAACACTGGCATACATATAAAATCTCCCCCACTTCTTTATCTAGGACAACTTGGTTACACCAAAAGACTCCGATATTTTGAACTATCTACCACTCATCGAAAAAAATCCAAAAGAGAATAAACTCCTTGGTGAATAAATTTCTATCTTATACAAGGATCTTGCACCTTATTAAATCTGTTCTTAACACTCTTCATATTTATTGGAGTTCCCATATCTTTCTTTCTAAGAATGTTAACAAGTCAATTGAAAGATTGTTTAAAAACTTCTTATAGAATCACTTAAATGGCACTAAGGATGTTGCTAAGGTCAAGTGGTTAGATTTATGTTTCCCAAAGAGGAAGGAGGCTTAAGCATCTCAATAATCAAAACCACCAATAATGCTTTAATCCTTAAAAAACTATGGTGGATATTCGAGGATAGAAAATCTATGTGGATCAAGTGGTTACACTCATATTTTCTCAAGGGTAAATGCATTTCAGAAATAAATAAAACTCATCAACCTTCTACTTCCTAAACCAATTACTATGTTTGAGGGACGCAGTCCAAGCTGATATTTCTTATAGAATTGGCAACATAAGATATATTTTTCTGTGGTTTGATAATTGGTCTAGACAAGGTTAGCTTATATAATTCCATGATATACCAAAGAGCTCTCTAATCTTTCCTCTTCACACTAAGCTCAGCTCACTAATCAATGACAACTCTTAGCAATTCTCAAATTGTCTAAGACATTTGCCACCTCTATATCTCCCAAATTTATCTACCCTTGATATCTTCTATTAGAATAACCAACCAGTCCATAAACCATCCAATATGCTCATCAAGCACATGTTTAGAGGAAGAAACCCAATGGTTAACTAGCACAAAGTAATCTAGTGCAAGGCTCTACCACCCAAAGTCTCTTTTCTTCTCAGGCTCACCACAAAGCATAAAGTTAATACCACTGATAAAATCAGATCTATGGAAGTTGATAGATCCTTCCCTTTATGCTTAGTTCAAAAATAATTAAAGGATCACTTGTTCCTAATATGTCCTTCTGCAAATTGCATTTCGGAACATATGAAAGAAAAGGTCTGTGGATTGGTCCTGAAGTACTCTTATGAACACTATACATAGGATTTCAACCCAGAATATAATTCCTCAGTCTGTTAAGAAAATATATATGATAACATTAGGAATTTCTGTGTAGATTATCTAGAAAGAAAGAAATTCCAAGAGATATACAACCAAGATTACTTCAATTGAATCTCTCATTGCAGCAACCATCAATGAGATTAGAGAACTTATCCTGCTGAAGAATATTACATAAAGTTATTATTCCAACTTGTTATCTTTTTAAAGCATTTGACCAAAGTAGTTGTCAGCTAAACACCAGATACTTGGTAACATATGCTTAAGTTCTGTAACAAGTCAAAGGGTATCCCCTAATACTTAATTTTTAGTTTTAACAATTTCCTTATTTAATGATATTTCATTTCTTTTTTTTTTAAAATAATGCTCTTACTCTCTTTTATTAAGGCAATTATCTATTGCATTATACAAATTAGACATTCCAATTATACCATATCGTTAGTAGTTGCACCATTATAACCAAATCATTACTAAGATTGATATTTGAGTTAGATCGGCCTAACTTGGTCAAAAGCTGATGGCATTAGTTTGAGATGTTCGAACTTTTGACTAAGTTCAAACTTTTTTATTTAATTTTTCAGACTTCAAACAAGTCAAAAGTTTTGACATATATATTTAACTTTAATAAAATCCAACTCCACTTTTCATCCTTTTTATAATTCTTCAATTCTTTGTTTATCTCTTGCCACAGCCATTTAGTGGCTCTTACTCCACCTTTTGTGTTCACTCTAATTCAAAAAAAAGTTCTCAATTCACTCTTTATCACCATTCAATATTTCTCATTCTATAGCTTATTTGCTCTCACTCCAATTCAAAGCAAGGTTCTTATCTTATGTTTATTATTTATTCTTCGCCCTCTATCTTATAACTTCTTCTTTAAAAGGGTTTGTCCTTTTTTTTCCCCGACATCCAATACATGCTTGTTTTTTTGTTCTCTCCCCTTTCTTACTTTGTCTTTACTTTTCGTTTATTTATAAGCTCTTTTGTTAGTGAAACTTTTCTTCTCTAGCTAATGCTCTTTCCAGTTATTGTATGAATTAGGTTAAGTTAAAATTAAGAATAGGTTGAGTTTTAGACTTGTCAAAATCTAATCAGATTCAAGTTCGAGTGACATGAACCAAGATCTATCATATTTTAGACTGAATTCGAGTTACACCCTTAGATGGTCAGGTTGGGCCAGGTTGATGTACATTATGATGGATGCACAATTGATCATATTTATACCTTATACTTAATGCATTTTTCTTGATATTTTATACTTTTATCATATAATTGGTGCTTAATTTGTTCTAAGTGTGTTTATGGAGTATAATCACTTTCACAGACTTAAAAGGGAAAAATTTGGAAGAAAACACGACATAAAATAAAGTTTTGATGCATAGAAGGAATGCACAATCGTACATTAGCCCTATACATCTCCCAAACCATATAAATTTGAAATTTCTAGAGATTTTGGTTATGCATGGTTTGATGCAGGGTCATGCATCAACTTTTACATTGGTCAAAGCCCTAGAATTTAATATAGATGACATTTTTAAAGGCAAATTAAAGGATAATACATAAAGAGGCATTTTGAAACTCTTAAAGGCAACTTAAGGAGCAATTTTGATCTAAAGGTACTGAAAACATGAAGAATTCATGAAAAGATCCATCATAATATAAGATCAAACCTCTATGTCTCAAGAATACTCGATAGAAGACAATCCGAGAGATTTAGAATTATGAATCCATTTTTTTCAATTTGTTTTTCTCTCTATTTATGTTTGATTTTTTGTTCATTCATGCGTAACTAAAGATCTTGTTAGGATTTATGTTAGACGAACCCTATGTTGATACTTTAACATGATTTGATTCTTTTATTAATCTAATTGGTTGATGGATATATTGTGATTCGATTACATGTTTTATTTATGTTTTAATAAATCCAGAATATCATTTCATAACCTAATTTCATATATAAAGATCGAGAAATCCTATTTATGAATAGATCTACCATAATTGGAAGGAGTTGATTGCAACCCAGAGATAGGATGACATAAATCTTCCCGATTTGGGTCAAACCTAACAGGGGGATTCATAAATCAGTAAAACAATCTATAAACTTTAACCTGAGTAATTTGGTTGAAAACCTTAGGATTAGTTGTTAATAGACTCAAGGTCAGCTAATAGCATAACATAGGAGTCTCCACAGTCCTATAAATCAACAAAACAATTTTATAATAAAAGATCAATCTATTAAAGGTTTAGGGGGATTCGAAAACTATATACTAATTTCCTTATATCGATAATTTTCTTAGTGCTTCCTTAATTCTTTGATTTAATACTGTTGCTTGTTTATTTTATTTTCTCTAGTTTTATTTTATTTTAATTAAAAAACACAATCAATTCATATACTAGATAATAGAATAACGATAGCTACTGGTAACCACTGTCCTTGTAGGATCGACTTATATTTGTCGGTACTAGCCACAGCTATGTCTTGCAGTTGCGGTAATTCAATATTGACATATGCATTTTTAGTCGACCAAGTTTTTGGCACCGTTGCTAGGGATGACGATATTAGGAAAACCCTAGTTTTATTAATCTAGGCATTACTTTATTTTCTTTTATTCTCTTTTATTTTATTTTTGCTTTGTGTTATATTATTATTTTAGTTGTTTAGTTTATTTTCTTTAGTTTTAGACTTGGAATCTAGGTCAGCTTATGATCTAGAGTACATATGAGAACTTATTAAATGCAGATCTTGAAATAAAAAGAACTATATGAAGGAATCTTTGTAGGATAAATCTATAAGAGTTTGAGTTAGATCGTTAAATAAAACATTTAAAACGTCATATAGACACTGAGGAATCTTACAATATGGTTGACCAATATAGATAATGTTCATCTACCTTAGGCTAGACCTAGCTAGTGTAGAATCCAATATAGTAAGATCAACTCTTTAGATGAACAATTTGAGATCAAGTCGAGCATAATCCATATACTACAACAGTTAGTCCAATTTGATGGAATCTGAGACCAAAACCCTAACACTCATATCTTTAACTTTTCAGAGATTTGTGATACTTTTAAAATTAATAGAGCAAATGATGACACCATCAGACTGCGTCTATTTTCATTTTCCTTAAGAGGAAAGGCTAAATAGTGGTTGAATTCAATGCCACTGTAGCAGCCGCTATCCAAAATATACTAAAGGTTAGAACCCTAGACCATTGCACATAAGTAATATCATTAAGAATTCATGAAATCCATTTCATTCACATGTATATCATTAGCATACACACATGAATTATGATTTTTTACACAATGCAAAGATATTATATGCACTCACTTGACATGTTCTAGGGTATGAAAGATTTAAAATGAACATAAAGTTAATTGTGAATTTTTATATCTTGAATTTTTGTTTGATGGATTACAATTGGTAATTTGGAATTAATTGTTATAAATTGGGATATTGATGAATTAATATGTACATTTGGACTAGAAAAAATGCCAAGTGGTAAGACAAATTGACATATGGAAAATTAGGATGACTAAGCCTATAAAATGAGTGACATTTGGCATATATAAATGCGTGACATTTGGCATGGGTAATTAATTGACATGTGGGTCATTTATTGAGTGAAAAATGGATTAGCAACTAGGTCACAAATGGCATCTTAAGGTGGAGATAAATGGCTTACTTGCCTAATGACATATGTCAAGGTAAAATGAAGACACCTTGTACCTAGTTGAACTAAGCCAATGCAGAAAGTGTTTATGTTGTCTTCATTATTCTTCTCCAGAAATTTGTCTCTACTCATCTCTCTGTATTTTGATTCAAACCTAATTAAATTGCCACACCAAATCCATACTTTTATCCTTCACAAGTCAACCAAAGAACCAACTTATTGATGTCCTTTAACCTTGCCGAATTCATGATCTTGCTTGCATGGAGGGATAGGTTAATTTGATGTATTGAGGAGGAATTTGAGCTTAACAAGTAACTACAAGTATGAATTTTATGACATGTTTTAATAGAATGATAAGGATGATTGAATTGTAAAGAAATGTATATGATGTTGATGATGAAGTGTGTTGTAATATGTTAGATGAACTTGGATGCTTTGTTTTATATGTATAAAAGACATAGGTTACATGTTATTATATGAAAGAATTGGACTAGGATTTTAAGTATAATGAAGGTGAATTTATGCTGAAGAAAGATGTTAGTGAAGTGTTCTTGAATTGGGAAAGAACTAGGACTATATGCATAATAGTGAATGATAGTTTCTATTTTGGTTTTTGATGCCTGAAAGACAATAATTTATGAGCTGCTGATAATTGTGCATTAGTCTATATTTTTCTAAGTAATTGGCACATGTTTCTTGCATAATTGTTGATCATTGTTGTAGTTTAGGACTCATTTTGTATGTTTTCATTTAGTTTGATTTCCATTGTTGTTCTTTTATGTTTGATGTTAATTTAGGGTAATAATTAGTTATTTTTATGTAAGAAGGAAGATTGAGCAACTTGGAGATTGAGCTAGAGATTAAAGAAGAGAAGAGAAGAGGAGACTCTCTGTTACAAATTCCCCCAATCGTGGGAATCATGCCAATTCCCATGATTGTTGGAATTATAATCCGAGATATTATGCAGGGCTTTATTAAACTTAAGGTTTCTGGAATTCCCATGAGCATGGGAATTATAATATGAGATATTATGCGGCGCTTCATTAAACTTAGGATTTCTGGACTATTAAAAGAGAATTAAGCCTTCGTGGTTATAGAGACAAAACCCTTATGTAGAAAGAGCCTCCTTGAGTGAAGATTACAAGTTTTGAGTCTTGAGTAAGGTGAAGATTTAAGGATTATAATCAAGACTGGGAAAAATAGCACATTAACATCAAAAAATTCCAGATTTTGGAAAAGAAGAGAAGAAGTTTCCTTTATTTAATTTTTTGGGTGTTTCTTTCTTCTAATATTTGTAAGATGGATTATTTAGGTGTTGATAATGTTATGGAGACCATGATTGGCTAATTTATTTTTAGGGATTGCTTTTGAACTATTTTTGTTAAACTCTTATTTTATTGAATTGAATGAAAGTGTCTTTGATGATTGTTGATTTTATTTCTTTCTTGCAATCAATCGAGAGTGTGAGTAAGATTATTTATTTAGGATTGTACAACGAGAGTTGGAAGCCTATAGACTTACAATGATGACATTAATTGATTAGTTAGAAGAAAGATCTCGGTTAATTCAATTGATCACCCATAGTATAGTTTAATAACTAGTTAAATTAGTAGAGTGATAGGGCAGGTTGTGAGATCGTTCAATATACTTCATTAAATTTGGTTTAGGAAAATTAATTACACCTTGAGTGAGGGTAGTTAATACATTCAGAAATCTTAGGTGAGACATAATTCAATTAACAAAATAGGAGGGAGAGAGAATAGGGAGAAAGTAATCTCTAGTCTTTAGATTCTTGATGTCTAATTTTTTGCACTTTAGTATTGTTTATTCTTCATTATTAGTCTTTCAATTTTGGTTTAATTTTTTAGATTATTTCTATTACACAAGGAAGATGATGGCTCAGAAATCAACTAAGCCGATTGATGAATTGCAACGAGAAGGCTTCGGTGAAGGTAAGCCCAATTTAGCGGCAATTTATCGTTCTCCATTCCCAATTTATTAGGAAAAAGAAGGTACGCATTTCCAAGACCTTAGGAATGGAGAATAAGTCACTCCTAAGTATTTTGATTTCAAATTGTTAGACACCATACGAGTAAAATGGAAAATTAAGCGACTAGCTACAAATATAGGTTGGAATAGGTTCATTAGGTGTGACGTGCCTATTCACCCTATGATGACCATAAAGTTTTTCACTACAGTCCGAAATAACCCTAAAATGAACATTTTCTGGTTTAGGTTATTTGGCAACAGTTATAAATTAAAATTAACATGCATTTTAGAATTTTTCGATCAATAGTGAGTGTTGTAAATAAAAAGAGTTCATATTTTGTCATGTCTCATGTTGTTACTACTTTAGCTTTGTTATATAACGTTGATGTAGAAGATGTGTGCACAATGCCATTCGATATGTTTGATATATCGCATTTGAGGCATTATGAGATTTTGGAGTTTCATTCTATGGAACTCCGAAACCCTCAGATGCTTACTGCGGTGAAGAATAGGAGGGGCATAGACACAGCTGCTTCCCGACCCTCCAAATCCTAAGCAGTCCTGGAGCTAGAAGAAGTAGCGGAGGAGAAACTGAGTGCATCAGCTGAGGTTGACTGATTTCAACAAATCCTCGACCAATTGGCCTCTAACCAACAACAAATGACTTCCCAAATCAATGAACTCAGCACCCAAATGCAGCAAGTTCACAAGGAGCTGCATAGCTTGAAGAAGAGGTTCCCAATATTCTATCAGAGGAACAATTTTGAAGCTCCTTCGCCAACACCATCGCCACCATCATCTCAATGAGCTTTTCTTACCCCTTTTACTTTTAATTTGTGTCATTTTCTTTTGTTTGGTTTGCAATTATTTTTGTTTAGTTTGCTGTCATTTTTTATTTGGTTTGATGTCATTTGTTTGTTTTAATTTCTTTTGTTTGGTTTCATGTCATTTTCCCTTATTTGGTGGTTAACTTGTCACATTGAGGACAGTGTGATCTTTAAATATGGGGAGGTGACATTGACTTTCCTAATTGCATTGTTCACATTTTGTTAAATAGGATTCATGTTTAGGTATATCATGTGTTTTACGTCAGCAATGGAACCGTACTTGAATCATTCTGATAAATATTGCCATGAGATTTTGTCATGCTAGTTGGAATTAGATTGAATACATGCTTGAACTCGGATTAGGCCACTTGTGTAAAAAAGTGAACCGTATAGATTGATGAAAATTAGTTGGTTACATAAGCTTATTCATAACTTGACATTTGAGCAATGAGGTAGTGTAGAGATGCATAATGAGTTTTCATTTGAGCCAATATGATGATTAAGCCCATATGACTCCATCCTTAGTCATTTTATTTCTTTGTTGAGTGATACTTCCTTAGGTTATTACCTTCAGAACATGCTGTGAATCGATTTGAGTCTACTAGATGCATGCTTGACAAAGATGATTAAGGCCCTTTTTGTTTTAACCCTTGGCTTAAATGACCTACCCTTTGATTATCCCTTGCTACCCTCATTGAGCCTTAACCTTTTGTTTCTTAAAAACACTCAAAACTTTAACCTACCCATTCACAAGCTTAGTATAGTATTAACAGTGCTATTGTGGTTCATAGTTCTTCCATGTATTAAGAAAAAGAAAGAAAAATAAAAAATCATTGAAAAGAAAAAAGAAAAGAAAAGAAAAAGGAAGAACAATTGAGTAGCGTCAGTGAGTGAAGAATATTAGTTACATTTTTATATCTCGGAGTTATATTTTGTCATCCCTTTTTATCCCTTTTTTACTTTACGAATGCTTGTGTTTACCTTTTTCCCTCTTTACTCACCTTAACCTTTACCACATTATAAACCTAAAAAAGTCCTTTTGATCTATTTATGCATGTAATCATTATAGAGGAGAATTAGTGTATTAGCAAGCCTATGGTTGTATAGTTTCCTATAGGAAGTTTGAGCAAAACACTAGCCATTAAACCGTTAGGAAGATTCAGTTTGCATCTATATTTATTTTTTAAGTGATGGTGCCAATTGTTGATTTTGTTAATGTACACCAATGAAAAAGTAGTCATGATATGTGTAGTAACTTAGTATTTGAGTTAGCTTAAAATTGAGAGATTGTATGCTTTAATCTTTGTGAAAATGAAGTGATAAAATTGATTGGTTGCATTTATTTTTTTTAAGGACAAGCAAAGATTTAAATGTAGGGATGTTGTTGATAGTTATGCATTAGTCTATGTTTTTCTAAGTAATTAGCATATGTTTCTTGCATAATTGTTGATTATTGTTGTAGTTTAGGATTTATTTTGTATGTTTTCATTTAGATTGATTTATATTATTATTTCTTTTATGTTTGATGTTAATTTAGGGTAAGAATTGATTATTTTTTTGTAGGAAGGAAGATTGAGCAATTTGGAGATTGAGCTAGAGATCAAAGAGGAGAAGAGAAGAGGAGACTCTCTGTTGCAAATTTCCATGATCCTGGGAATCATACCAATTCCCACGATTGTGGGAATTATAATTCGAGATATTATGTGGGCTTTATTAAACTTAGGGTTTTTGGACTATTAAAGAATAATTAAGCCTCCATCATCAAAGGGAGACGAAGCACTTCTGTAAAAAGAGCCTCTTTGAGTGAAGAATACAAGTTTTGAGCCTTGAGGAAGGTGAAGATTCAAGGATTATCATCAAGATAGGGGAAAATATAACATAAACATCAAAAATTCCAGATTTTGGCCAAGAAGAGAAGTTTCCTTTATTTAATTTTCTGTATTTTTATTTCTTCTAATCTTTGTAAGATGGATTATTTGGGTGTTGATGATGTTATGGAGACCATGATTGGCTTATTCAGTTTTAAGGATTGCTTTTGAATTATTTTTGTTAAACTCCTATTTTATTGAATTGAATGAAATTGTCTTTCATAATTGTTGATTTTATTTCTATCTTGCAATAAATCGAGAGAGCGAGTAAGCTTATTTTTGTAGAATTGTACAACGAGAGTTAGCAATCTATAGACTTGCAATCATCATGTTAATTGATTAGTTAAAAGGGAGACCTCGGCTAATTCACTTGACCACCCATAGAATAGTTTAATAACTAGTTAAATTGGTAGAGTGAATGGGTAGGTTGAGAGATCGTTCAATTGAAAACATTAAATTTGACTAGTGACAATTAATTGCACCTTGAGAGAGGGTAGTTAATACATTCAAAAATTTTAGGTGAGACAGAATTCGTTAATAAAATAGGAGGGAGACAGAAATGGAAGAAAGTAATCTCTAGTTTTTAGATTCTTGATTTCTAATTTTCTTCACTTTGGTATTGTCTATTGTTCATTATTAGTCTTTCAATTTTAGTTTAATTTTTCTAATTATTTCTGTTACGTAATTTCTTTTCTTAAACAAAGTTTGATCTAAATTAAGTAGTGTCTGGGCATCAATCCCTGTGGGATCGATATTCAATTTTAACTACAAGTCATGACCCGTACACTTGCGATTATTGAGTGCAAAACTGGGAGTTGTTTTCCAATCAACAGCTGCCAATTGTATAATTTTGAGTTATTGTTGGAGATGAAATTGATGAGGTCTAATTGAGGTATAATTGATGGACTATTAAAAGGATGTTTTGAGTTTGATATAAAATCTGAAAAAAAAAGAAGAAGGAATTGGATGGTGAACTTTTGATCCACTCATCCCAAGATCGTGGAAGCTGCATACACAATCGTGGGAAATGCCTTGAAGTGAAGAAAATGATATTTTGTGTGATTCTTGAACCATCTAAGGATAAGTCACTTTACCTTGATGCATTTGGACTTAATTGAGGCTTAAAATGAACTTAGTTTGATGTTGGATAAGTTAGTTAGGTGTTTGATAAGTTTAGGTTCTTAATTGATGTTATACCTTAAGGAAAAGATTATTTGATATCAATGTATCTAAATTTGGAATTTATAAGTGTTAAAGGAATGAAGGTATTCTTGTAAATACAAATGTGATCCAAAGGATATGAATAATGCATTATGAATGAATGATTGAGAATTGGAAATTGTGTGAATATATATATATATATAATGCTAAAAAAGGGTTTGTGAATGTATGGATGATGAATTTAGAATAATTAAGTTTATTTAAGGTATAATCCTAAATTATAAATTAGTTATATCTAAGTTATGATGTTTGAATAATTAAGAATTGTGAATAAGCTTACATACTCAGAAAAGTCAATTGATCATGCATTGAACATGACACATATATATATGCATGATTGAATATTTATATGATTGATCAACTTAGTAATGAGTAAAATATGTGCGTATTGCATGATTAAAGGAGTACAAGTTGAACATCAGCATCCAGACATTGTCAGATCATCAAGGCAATAGCTAATCTGGAGCGTACTGTGAGTTAACCTAGATGTTTTCTCACCATAATTGATTTGTCTCTATTAAAATTTCAGTTATTGAACTATTATGATATGATTATGATAATACCGGACATTGATGATCTGGGGAGTTTGATATTTGGGAATGTATTAGGAGTGTTTTACAATTGAATGTGAATATGGAAAGTATATACTCAACCAAATGTTGAATGCTAGACTCAAATCCGATGAATATGATAAATGGCTGTGCATAATGAATGAAAGATATTGATAGCATATTTTGTGAAATGATGCGTTTCATCTCATTGTTATGCATGGTCAGATAAAAGAGTTATGACCAGAGTGACCAATATGAAAAAAGAGGTTAAAGCTCATAAATGTGCATAAAGAGCCAGAGCCTCAGTTATTAATGAGCCCAATATCCATAATGGGTACGGGATAGTAAATGAAATGAGCTTGGTATCTACAATGGATACGCAACAGTGAATAGGCACTTGGTCACATCAAAATAAAAATGAAAGTGGAGTCACATGTGCATTTGCATTTGCAAATATATCTTCAAATGTATCATGTGAATGATTATGAAGAATTATTAAATTATGTTGATATATTGATATGTAATGTTTGTGTACATGTTGCTGATATGAATGACTGAGAAAGATTATTGAATTATTCTGAAATGCTTATATGAAAGGTTTGAAGTTCATGATGTATTGTTGAGATAAGATGTGATACATCTGTTGAACTGTGATATAATTGTGAATTTGGTTTCATGTAAGTGATGTTTCATGTTCTGATTAGGTGAGAACATCAATGATGGTTTGCTCACTGAGTTTGCAAACTCATCAAAATTGCAATGTTAATTTTCAGGTACGAGGGGGACCTAGCTTCTAAGGCAAACTAATCGAAGTCTAGTATTTGCGTTATTGCAAAATAGAATGACTCAAAGGTTTGGTCAGCTGATATCTAAAGAGTTTAGTATAATGTATTTATTTACATGTCTCATTTTATGTAGAACATTTTGTAATAGAACAGTAAGCTCTCAAATGTTTTTGGTACTGTAAATATATGGATTATGTAATGTAAAACCACAATGTAAGTTATGTTTATGAATGAAATGGATAAAGTTGATCTTTTAACTATGTATGTTCTGTATGATGCCATAACAAGTGAATGTGATTGCTCTAACATGCTATTTTCATAAGGTATGTTCTTGAATGTCCTTTGGATATTCGGGCATATGCTCTATAGTAGTGGTGTATTTTAATTTTTGGTATCAGAGCATGGTTTGGTATCCATAGAGATATATATAAGCATTTGAACCTGACATATAGCAAGAGAATCGTACAGTGATCTCGATTATTATTGATATAGGTCATCTGCTATAAGAGATCAAGTAGCAGAATCAACTGACCTTGATTGCTCTAACATGCTATTTTCATAAGGTATGTTCTTGAATGTCCTTTGGATATTCGGGCATATGCTCTATAGTAGTGGTGTATTTTAATTTTTGGTATCAGAGCATGGTTTGGTATCCATAGAGATATATATAAGCATTTGAACCTGACATATAGCAAGAGAATCGTACAGTGATCTCGATTATTATTGATATAGGTCATCTGCTATAAGAGATCAAGTAGCAGAATCAACTGACCTTGAGTTTGTAGGAGCCAATAGAGAGTCTCCAGTACTTTAGTTTGAACAAATATCTCTGAGAATTCTTGAGATTAGAGAGCGGAGATATGATAAACTTAGGAAGCAAGGGGCTATAAACTTCTATGGGGCTATAGACTTCTATAGAGGTATAAACCCTACAGAGGCAAAACCTTGGATAGAAAGATTGAAGAGGGTGTTTGATCAGACGGATTGCGACTCTGACGAGAGGTTTGAGTATATAGTTTCTCTACTGTAAGGTTCGGCTTATCAATGGTGGAAGCCTAGTTTTGGCAATTCCGTTCGACCTTATAGACTATTAAGGGAAGACTTCCTGAGGGTTTTTTAGCTAAGTATGAGGCACGATTTAATGAATTAATGAGATATACTACTCCTTTGATTCTGACTAAGGAGGATAAATGTAGGCAGTATGAGGATGGACTAAATATGGAAATTAGAACAAGATTGGCTATTACCAATTTGAATAATTTTATTGAACTACGAGCTGCCTCAATTTGAATTGAACAGTTTTTAAAAGATGGACAAAAAGAGTATAAGTAGAAGTTCAGAATAAAGAGACAAGGTGAGTCTCAAGTTGATTCTGGCAGGAGATTTAGTAAACATCAGAATAGATCGTTTCGATCATAGACTAGATCAAGACAGTCAAGGTTTAGACTGAGAGGCAATTTTGTATAGGCTGGTAGTAGTAGAGTTCAAGTATTAGGAAGGCAGGCACAACAGATCCCTAGTTATGAGCATTGTGGAAAGAAACATGTTGGGGAGTGTTGGAAGATATCTGGAGCTCGCTTTCGTTGTGACTCTTTTGAGCACCAAATTAGAAATTGTCCCATGACTTTGGAAGCACATTTTAGAATAAGAGGAAGATCAATGACCGTTGGATCGAAAACAAAAGCATGCAAGATTTGGTTAAACGGTAGGTTTCAAAACTTTTTCGAAATCAAAATGCAGCAGAAATAACATAACCAAATCAATATGTTTCAACTATACATAATATGATTTAAGGAAAATAATTTATATAAGAATAAGGTGGTAGAAATATACCGATTCCTTGCTACAGCTTTGACTCCTTACTTTTGTATCCTCTCTAAATTCTTACTATAGCTTTGACTCTTTTGTATCCTTTCCTTTGTCAATGTATCCTCTCCTTGTTGTTGTATTCCCAACCAATCCGATCTACCACTTGTTCTTCTTGGACAACTTGGTTAACAAGATCCTTTGGTGGGAAAGGAGAAGAAGTATTTTGAGGAGATTTTTCTTAGAAGAAAGAAGCTAAAAATGAGACTCTTCTCATTCAAATTTCGGCTATGCATGCATGAGAGGAGAGAGTGAGTCAAAACAAAATGCAAAAACACTTCTTCCTCTCCTTGTCAATTTTGGTTATCATGAAAGAAAAATGTGAAGTGCATCCAATACATCACTTCATTCGTTAATCAATCATAAAGAAGCCAATAAGTGAGACTTTTCTCATTTGTTTAAGATGGCTATATGAAAAGACCAATAACCTAAATGAGAACTTCTCATTTTCGGTTATGGATTAAAGAAGGAAGAGAGAATACATCAAATACACCTCTTCCTTTCTTTAATGAAATGAATGCTAAAAGGTTACGTTACATACCATCATTAAAAGACAACCATTAAACCATTTAATGATAAGATCATTACTCCATTTAATGATGATGAAGCATGATAAAAACCATCTTTAATTTAGCAATTCAATGCTAAATATGCAGATGCACATTTAGGTATAAAAAAAACTGAAATATGCCCACCTTCTTTCTTTAATAACTTTGTTTTAATTTAATTAATCTAACTAATCAAATTAAACTAAAGTCAAGCCCAACATTAAATCTTCATTTGGGCTTTTAATTAAAGTAAGCCCAACATTCAATCATGGGCTTTAAAACCTCTATTTATATTT
>JAOQML010000197.1:14659900-14673406 GCA_027568935.1 Erythroxylum urbanii
AAAGTAACTGGAAGAAAATTAAGTTATATGTAAATACACTTGCTTTCCAGGGCACTATATTTACATAACTCCAACAATAACTATCCAACAAAGTAGAGCTAGTTGAGCAAGACAGAGAGGCAAAGGAAGAGGTGGAATAAACTCAGCAGGTCCTAATGTCAGGACTAAGGTGTGGAGTAATCAGACGCAATCTCAGGCTAGGATCTTTGCTATCACCAGACAGGAGGCATAAAACTCCCCACGTTGTTGCAGGTGTGTTGCATGTCTTTAGTTTTGAGACATTTGCATTGTTAGATCCAAGATCTACGCATTTATTTATCATTTCATATTTGGCATGTAAACTGTATTAAGAGAGAGAGATGTTGAAATGTGACTTAGAGGTGAGTACACCGATAGGCGGTACTATAGTGATTGGAGAAGTGTGGAAATGGTGCATTATTCGAGTTGATTAGGCAGAGTTGGAAGCTAATTTGATAGTATTGAAGATAGAGGAGATAGACCTCATCTTAGTTATGGAAAGGCTTACTGCAAATAGGTCTTTGATGAACTGTTACTCTAAGGAGGTGATTATTGAGTCTCCCACTCAGCCGAGAGTAATATTTCGAGGTGTTAGTCAAGCAGTGCCAGCTAGATTGATTTCCTCAATAAGTGCTCTGAGATTGATTCGAAGTGGATGTGAGGCTTAATTAGCCTATATAATTGATACCTGGAATGAATAGACAATTCAGAATATTCCTGTTGTTAGGAATTTTTTGGATGTGTTCCCTACTAAATTATCAGGTTTACCCTCAGATAGAGAGACAAAGTTCACCATTGACCTTGTTCTAGGTACTGCTCCTATATCTATTCCTCCGTATAAGATGAAACCTATGGAACTTAAGGAAATTAAGACCTAGTTGCAGGAGTTGTTGGATAAGGGTTTTATCAGACCTAGTGTGTCACCTTAGAGAGCTCTAGTTTTATTTGTGAAAAAGAAGGATGGGACTTTGAGCTTATGCATTGATTATAGGCAGTTGAATCGGGTGATAGTGAAGAATAAATATCCATTACCAAGAATAAATGATTTACTTGATCAGTTATAGGGAACTCAGGTGTTTACTAAATTGGATTTGAGATTAGGGTACTATCAGTTGAATATAGTAGAAGCTGATGTACCAAAGGGTGCATTTAGAACTATATATGGGCACTTTGAGTTTTTGGTGATGCCTTTTGGATTGACAAATGCTCTGGCAACTTTTATGGCATTGATGTATAAAGTGTTCCAACCTTACTTAGATCATTTTGTGATTGTATTCATAGATGATATCTTAGTGTACTTGAAGAGTAAAGAGGAACATTTTGAGCATTTGAGGTTAGACTAACAGATAATGATGGAAAAACAGTTGTATGCCAAGTTCAATAAGTGTGAATTTTTGCTTGATCAAATAGTATTCTTGGGTCATATAGTATCTAAACAAGGCATACAGGTAGACCCAAAGAAAGTTGAGGCAGTGATAAAAGGGGAAGCCCCGAGAAATATGTCAGAGATCCGAAGTTTTCTTGGATTAGCAGGTTTTTACAGGAGGTTTATTGACAGGTTTTTATTAATCTCAGCCTGTTTGACAAATATTTTGAGGAAGAATGTTTTAGATGGAGTGATGAACGTCAAAAGAGTTTTGCGGAACTAAAACACTGATTAACTACAGTACTGGTGTTACCTATTCCATTTAAATTTGGAAGATATGTAGTATATAGTGATGCTTTACACCAGGGGTTAGGATGTGTTTTCATGTAGTATGGTAGAGTGATTGCATATGGATCGAGATAGTTAAGGTTTCATGAATTCAATTATCTGGTTCATGATTTAGGGCTTGCTGCAGCGGTGTTTGCTTTGAAGATTTAGAGACATTATCTCTATGATGAAACATTTCAGATATTTACAAATCATAGAAGTTTGAAATATTTGTTGAGTTAGAAGGAGTTAAATATAAGACAAAGACGATGGATTGAATTACTTAAGGATTATAATTGCACGATTGAATACCATCCTAGTAAAGCTAATGTTGTGGCTGATTCATTAAACAGGAAATCTAATAATAGTGTAGCTCAAGTTCAGACATCGAGGTTACCAAACCTAGCTAAACTGAAAGCATTGAATGTTGAGCTGAATTTGGGGCAGAATGAAGCATTGTTGGTTACATTGAAACCTAGACTAGTATTGCATGAAAGGATCAGAAAAGCTCAAAGCAAGGATCTAGAAGTAGTGAAACTTAATAAGAAGTTGAACGAAACTCGAATTCTGAGTTTGAATTGAGGAATGATGCATTATGGTTAAAGTAGAGATTATGTGTACCTGATGTGGATGATCTGTGAAAAGAGATTTTAAAAGAAGCACATATAACAGCCTATGCTATGCATTCTGGTACTATCAAGAATTAATGTGCTTTCAAACAACATTTCTGGTTGCCAGGGATGAAGAAACAAGTGGCGGAGTAGTTGCTAAATGTTTGACATGTCAATAAATTAAGGCAGAGCATCAAGCTCTGGTTGGGAAGTTACAGTCATTGCCTATCCCGAAATGGAAATGGGAGAGGATCATTATAGATTTCATTATGAGTTTTAGCTAAGACTCTAAGGCAATATGATGCCATATGGGTCATTATTGATAGATTGACAAAGTCAGCTCATTTCTTACCTATGAGAGAGAATAACATAATGGATCAGTTAGCCAATAAGTATATTAATGAGACAGTGAGATTACATGGAGTTCAAGTGTCTATTGTATCAGACCGGGACCCTAGATTTACTTCAGATTTTGGGGTAGATTACAAATAGCTTTGGGCACAAGGTTAAACTTCAGTACAACCTTTCATCCTTAAACATATGGGCAGAGTGAAATGACTATTAAGACTATTCAAGATATGCTTAGAGCTTCTATTTTGGAGTTCCAAGGAGCATGAGATCAATATATAGATCTTATTGAATTGCATATAACAATCACTATCACAGTAGTATTGGTATGGCTCCATATGAGGCATTATATGGAAAAAAGTGTCAGTCACCTTTATATTGGGATGAAGATGGTTTAAGGATTGTTAAAAGCGCAGAGTTGATTCAAGATACTTTAATAAGGTTAAACCGATCCGTACTAGAATTAAAGCAGCTCAAGATAGGTAGAAAAGTTATGTAGATCAGCACCAGAGAAATATGGAATACCAAGTAGGAGATAAGGTGTTTATGAGAATATCACCTTGGTGAGGAGTGCTAAGGTTTGGTAAAAAAGGTAAGTTAAGCCCTAGATACATTGGTCCATATGAGATTATTGAGAGAGTTAGACCATTGGATTACAAGTTAGCATTACCAGCTTACCAATAGAGATGGCTCAGATCCATAATATGTTTCATGTTAGTAAACTCAGGAGATATCAGTCAGATCCGACATATGTGTTACCAGAACAGGTAGTTAAAATTGCAAGTAATATGGGTTATGTTGAGGAACCGGTCAAGATAGTTAGTTATCAGACTAAATAATTGAGAAACTGAGTAATCCCATTGATTAAAGTCCTTTAGAGGAGTCATTCGAAAGAGGAAGCCATATAGGAAACTGAAGAGAACATAAGAAAACAATACCCCCCATCTGTTTGATCAATCAGGTAAGAATTTCAAGGACGAAATTTCTTAAGGGTGGAGAATTGTAATAGACAGTTTGCAAAACATACCAAGGGTTAGAACACTAGACAATTACACATGAGTGATATCATTAAGAATTCATGAAATGCATTTCATTCACATGCATATCATTAGTATACATACATGAATTATGATTTTGTACACAATGCAAAGATAGTATATGCACTCGATTAACATATTTTGAGGTATGAAAGATTTAAATGAACATGATGTGAATTGTGAATTATTATGTCTTGAATTTTGGTTTGATTGATTACAATTGGTAATTTGGAATTAATTGTTATAATTTGGGACATTGACAAATTAATATGTACATTTGGACTACGAAAAATGCCAAGTGGCAAGACAAATTGACACATGAAAAATTAGGATGACTAAGCTCATAAGGACTAGTAACTAGGTAACAAATGATAGTTTAAGGATGAGATAAATGGCTTCCATGCCTAATGACATATATCAACGTAAAATGGAGACACCTTGCACCTAGTTAAACTAAGCCAATGCAAAAAGTGTTTCGCTGTATTCATTCTTCTTCTCCTTCGAAATTTTCTTCTAGTCATCTCTCTGTATTTTAGTTTAAGCCTATCTAAATTGCCACACCAAATCCATACTTTTATCCTTCACAAGACATCCAAAGAGCTAGCTTATTGATGTCCTTTAACCTTGCCAAAAACCAACTCATTTTCACCTTAAAATTGTCATGATCTTGCTTACATGGAGGGATAGGTTAATTTAATGTATTAAGGAGGAATTTGAGCTTTACAAGTAAGTAGAAGTTTGATCTTTGTGTCATGTTTTAATATAATGATAAGGTTGATTGAATTGGAAAGAAATGTATATGATGTTGATGATGAAGTGTGCTGTAATATGTTGGATTAACTTGGATGCTTTTATGCTTTGTTTTTTATGTATAAAAACTGTGGGTTATAGGTTATTATATAATTGAATTGGACTGGGATTTGAAGTATAATGAAGGTGAATTTATACTAAAGAAAGATGTTAATATAGTGTTCTTAAATTGAGAAAGAACTAGGACTACATGCATAGTAGTGAATGATAGTTTCCATTTTGGTTTTTGATGTATGAAAGATAATAATTTATGAGCTGCTAATTGAATAATTTTGAGTTATTATTAGAGATGAAATTGATGAGGAATTGGAGTATAATTAAGGTCTAATTAAGGTATAATTGATGGACTATTAAGAAGATGTTTTAAGTTTTGCATACAGATGTTAAAATTTGGAAAAAAAATTGAAGGAATTGGATGATGAACTTTTGGTTCACTCATCCCACGATCGTTAAAGTTGCATACACGTTCATGAGAAATGCCTTGAAGTGAAGAAAATGCTATTTTGTGTGATTCTTGAACCAACTAAGGATAAGTCACTTTACTTTGATGCATTTGGACTTGATTGAGGTTTAAAATGAACCTAGTTTGATGTTGGATAAGTTGGTTAGGTGTTTGATAAGTTTAGGTTATTAATTGATGTTATACCTTAAGAAAAAAGATTATTTGATATTAATGTATCTAAATTTGGAATTTATAAGTGTTAAAGGAAATAAGGTGTTCTTGTAAATACAAATGCGATCCAAAGGATATGAATAATGCATTATGAACGAACGATTAAGAATTGGAAATTGTGTGAATATATATAATGCTAGAAAAGGGTTTGTGAATGTATGGTTGATAAACTTAGAATAATTAAGTTTAGTTGAGGTATAATCCTAAATTATAAATTAGTTATATCCAAGTTATGATGTTTGAGTAATCAAGAATTGTGAATAAGGTTACATACTCGAAAAAGTCAATTGAGCATGCACTGAACATGACATATATCTATGTGTATGATTGAATATTTATATGATTGATCAACTTAGTAATGAGTAAAATTTGTGTGTATTGTAGGATTAAAGAAGTAAAAGTTGAACGTTAGCGTCTAAAACATTATTGAATCATCAAGGCAATAGCTAATCTGGAGCACACTGTGAGTTAACCTAGATGTTTTCTCACCATAACTGATTTGTCTCTATTTAAATTTCAATTATTGAACTATTATTGATATGATTGTGATAATACCAGACATTGATGGTCCGAGGAGTTTGATACTTAGGAATGTATTAGGAGTGTTTTTCAATTGAATGTGAATATGGAAAGTATATACTCAACTGAATGTTGAATGTCGGACTCAAATATGACGAATATGATAAATAACTGTATATAATAAATGAAAGATATTGATAGCATATTTTGTGAAATAATGCATTTCATCACATTGTTATACATGATCAGATAAAGGAGTTGTGACCAGAGTGACTTGTGTGAAAAAGAGCTTAAAGCTCAGAAATATGCACAAAGAGCCACAGGCTCAGTTATTAATGGGCATGGTATCTACAATAAGTACAGGATAGTAAGAAAAATGAGCCCGGTATTCATAAATTATGAATGAATATGACAATTTATAGTTTGAAAATTTAAAGTTACACAATGAGCCCGATATCGACAATGAGCCCAATATCCACAAAGCTACTTAAGTAGAAAGGCCTTACATTACGAATGAATGTGACAATTTAGAGTTTGAAAAACTCACATTAAATCGTATTTAGGCTGCATATTTAGTTAAAGACTCCAATTCACTAATTTTATGAGCTAATGATTCTTCACAACCTAATAGACTATATTCAAAATTAAATCAATTCCAATCCATCTAAGCCATTGTCACATTCATACAATTCACAAAATACAACCTAACAACTATTATATAATATGCAAAATCACACGGCCTAAAAGTCGAGGAAGGAGGAATTGGATAAGTTCAAACAACAGTCAGTCAAGGCATTTATGACAAAAAATCCCGATAAAATGGAATTGAATTAACTGAATTGAACCCTTATGGGAATCGAGACACATAACCCTCCCCACACTTGAACAATCACATTGTCCTCAATGTGAGAAGGGGACAAACAACACATAAGAAAAGAACATAAATTAAAGTAAAACAAAAACAAAAATGAAGACTAACTTTAAAAAGAAAGGGGGTTAGACAAAGTCTCAAGGTGATGGAGGCGGGGATGTTGTTGGAGGTGGCAATTGAATGCCCTGACCTTAAAATAATGATGGATACGATGTATGTCCCAGCTCTGACATCGTTGAGTTCAGGCCATCTCCTTTATCCTTCTGGAGTTCTTCGTAAGTGTATCTATAATTACATTGTTGTTTGTGGAGATTATATCCAAGACTTTCTTCCAACTCGGCTCTTCTGTTTCTTCTTCTTCCTTGAACTCTTCACTAGTTGAGTCCTCTTCTACTTGTTGAGGCGGCGCTATACTCAAACTTCCCTAACTAGCCTTGATCTTAACATGTGTCTTTTGATTGATATCCCGGAGCTCCATATTATTGGACTTAAAGATTTCAGTATGCCATAGATGATGATGATTTAGGAAGTCTGGGAGATGGACAGTTAAGCCACTACAGCCCACGCCATACTACTCAGCAATAACAAAAACTAAGTACCCCATACCTAAATTGTTGCCCCTCTTACGTGAAGTTACAATAATAGCGTTCAGCATATATGTGGAGGTGCACATCAGAATGCTGTGATCCATGCACCATAACATGAGGAGTTCCTCTATTGAACACTTGTTGGTTTCTGATTTATCAAAAACCAGTTGACATATGAATTTTTTCAATAACAAGTGCTCATAGGTCCTTATGATGTTCTTGTGGGAATTTTTGGCATCGAATTACTCTAACCCAGTGTGCTCATTCTAATAGTGAGAAGCACGAAAATTATCATGTTGATAGATAATGGAAGATTCAGGGAACCCACACATTTCGCACATGATTTCGATGTTTAGTTCATAACCTTATCCTCACAACCTAAACCATATTTCTTTATGCTTCCTAGGTTTATAGGAAAGTGAAATAAAGAATTCTAGAGTGAGGTCTTAGTAAACAGGAAATTGGAAGTGTATGAATTTTGCCTACTAAATTCTTTCTGCTAAGTTCTCTACCCTATTGTGCATTTTTAGCCTATCAAGTGTTTCAAAATCAAAATATTTAGGGACTATAATTTTTTTAGCATAAGGTATTGAAAATGAATACCTTCTTCCTCTGTGAAGATCAGGAAGGGTGCTCCAAAGTCTGCTACTCTGTTCCTTCTCCCTTATCCTGAGACTTGGTTTCGTCCCGATGATTGATCCCGCCTAGATGATTGCTTAATGCATGACATATTAGCTTTTTAATACGTAAAACTTGGAAGAAATTTGGAAATTTGAAATTTGGTAGAGACAAGTGAGAGTGTTTGGAGGTTAAAGCTTAAAGAGATAAAGTAAAAATAAAAGTGAGTGAAAAAGTGAAGCTAGAAATGAATATAAAGGTGATTAGGGGATAAAATGGTAAAGTTTGACATAAAAATCATGTGTTCCCTTTTCACCCTGTCGTAGGCCATGATCGTGGTCTATAATTTTCCACCAATTTTTTCCTTTTTTTCTTCTTCACTTTTCGAAGTCACTTCTTAACTATTTATGGCCCTTTCACATCTCCTTTCTTACTTCCTAGATCATCTAATTATTGGAGAAGTTCTATGCCTTCCTGATTTATTTGGAAACAAACTAACCTAACTATGGAATTCAACTATCTAAAAATAAAAGGAAATAACATCAATTTAATAGTCTATGAGTTGCCTCCCATGTAGCGTTTCTTTTAATGTCTATAGCTCGATGCTCTTTTCATGCTCACGGTGGTTCAAATGATTAATGCAATGGTAGTGCAGTCATTGATCTCACAATTTGCACATGAGCTACCATGCTATAGATTTTAACTTCCTTGTGATTCTCTTTCCTTCGCCTTCTGCTACTCATCATTTCTTTCTGAATGCATTCCCAGGATCCTCAAAATCTTCCAATTATCCTCGAGGTTCGAGTTCCTTAATATTAGTTAGAGGTAAAGGAGAATTGTTGTCTTTCTTTAACACTTTGAAGGTTATTTACGGCTTTCCTACCCTCAGAGTTACTTCACCCCCATTAACGTCAATTATTGAGCGAGCAGTGGCCAAAAATAGTCATCCAAGGACCATAGGGGTTTCCACATCTTCTCTAATATCCAATAAATAGAAGTTTGTGGGAAAGGTAAATTTATCAATTTTTACTTGCACATCCTTAATATTCTCCTTCGATTAATGAACCGTTCTTTTGGCCATTTTTACTAACATCTTTGTGGGTTCTAACTCTCTTAACCCCAACTTCTGACTAAAGGTATAGGGCATCATATTGATATTTGTTCCCAAATCTATGAATGCCCTGTCTGTGTTGACTCTATTTATACTACAAGGAATGTAAAAATTCCCTGGGTCCTCTTTCTTCTGTGTTATGTTAAGGTTTTCTTCCGATATGCACTCTTTAACCTTCTTCTTGACCGATTCCTTTAGAGTGAGCTTCGGCTGTAGTTGTTCCGTTATGTCCTCAACCTTGTTTAATTCAACTTCCTTAAAATTCCTCATTGCCCTACTTGAAATTGACTTCCGCTGAGCTAGAATAGGGTATAGAATTTCAGGTTAAAGTTCTTTAATTGGCTCAATTACGAGCTCACTTGGAAGGAAACCCAAAATTACTTATACTTCTCCTTTATCTTCATCTTCCTTCATATGTTCAAGTTCCTTTTCCTGGGTCTACATGATGGCCATGATCTGTTCCTTTGCATTAAACTCAGTATTGCTTGGAAGGGTTCTTACATTTCAAGTAGATATTACCTCTGCTAGTTGACTTACTTGAACTTCCAGATTGTGTATTGAAGAAGTGTGGTTCTTGGTGACTTGCTCGAATTTGTTTTCAAGCCTCCTATATGTATCCTCTATGGATCCAATTTTATCTAAAATCTTATCCAACTTGGATTCCATTGAGTTTGATTTATCTTGCTACAAATCCTTAAATCATTCTCACACTTTGTAGATCAATTCACCATCACTTTGTTAGAAGTCAGTAATTTCCTTGATAATCTTTGTGGTCTTAATCAGGGGAAAATATTTGTCTAGGAAAGCACGAACTAGCTGATCCCACGTCATAACATTGGCTAGGTTAAGGGAATGATACCAAGCCTTTGCTTTATCCCTAAGGGAAAAGGGAAAAAGTCTAATTCTAACTGCATCTTCTAACATCTGATGGTACTGAAAGGTATCACAGATTTTAAGGAAGTTTATTATATATGCGTTGGGATCTTCGTTAGTTAATTCATAAAACTACACATACTAGTGAAGCATGTTTAGGAGGGTTGGTTTGATTTCAAATGATGCTACTTGAACAGGTGGCCTAGCTACTCCTTGGTTAGCCGCGTTGAACCCTGGTCTCCTGAATTCAATAAGGGTTTATTGTTGACATCCTTGGTTTGATTCGTGATGCAAATTTTGCTGAAATTCCTCAACCATTATTGATTTTGTGATTTTTTCTTCTTCTTCACGTCGACCTTTCCTAATGGTTCGTTCTAGTTGAGTGATGTATAAATCTAATGACTAGTTCTACCTGAACCTTTTATAACTCTTGTGTTCATCCAAGAGCAAGATTTGAAAAGTAGAAAAGAAAGAACGAAAAAAAAAATTAAAAACTAATTAAACACCTTAAACTATAGAACTAAACTAGTCACCTCCCCAGCAATAGTGCCAAAAACTTGATTGTGATTTTTTGATATGTATAAATTTTAATATTTAACCTCAATAATCCGCAAGTGCATGGGTCGTTTGCATAGTAACTAAGGTGTCGATCCCACGAGAAGGGTAAATCTAATCCTAAAATCTAAGGCCAAAAATAATTCGCAATAACTAAAAATGAACAAAACTAAGGCAAGAATTTATTTCAATCACACACTCAATTTCAAGAATCAATTACAAAAATATTAATAAAATAGCAGTCGCAACACTCAATCAAGAATCAACCTAAAGAACTACCAATTGAGAGAAAAGGGAATTTTATCTATCTTCAATGCTAACCTAATCAATTATGAGCTATTAGACTACTAGTTTTAGACTGTCCTAGATTACTCTCTCTCGAGTTATAACCATTAGCCTTAATTTATAAACCCTTATCAAATTATGGGAATTGCAATCTCTCGATTAACAAGCTATCCAAAACCCTGATTAGATCTGAAGTTGTCCAAAAACTATTGGGAACTTATGCAAGATCACTCTTCACACAATTTACCGACTTAAATTAATTCTTATTCTATTAAACGTCCTAACTCTCGTTAGCTCAATTTAATAATTTTTTCATTTGGTTCACCCTCTCAGTTTATCACCGAATTATGCAAGTGTAGAAACTAAATCACAATAAATCTAGTAAAAACACAATCAACCAAATTTCATTAAATCAAAGATAAAACAACCCGAAGGTGAGTTTAGATATCCTCAACATTCATACAATCTTACCATCGATAGTTATCCCAATTCTATACAATAATAAAATGGAAAATTAACCGAAAGCAAGATTGAAATGGATGACAGAGGTAGTAACAATGAGAAACCTCCTATTCTGAGAAGTACTTCGTGTAGGCTTCTTCTCCACGTCTCTATTCCTTCTTCTCTTTCTCAATCTCTCGATGAACTCTCTCTAGTTTTTCTCAATGGTGGCTGATGTAAAAGTTCCTTTAGCTCCTTTGTATTCTTCTTTAAATACCTTTTGTGTTTTGAGCAGCCCTAGGTTTTTCTGGGGTCGAAAAGGTCCAAAAAATCCCTTGAAACTTGATGTTTTTACTTGTTTACGCGTCTCGTGCCCTAATTATGGCTTACATCTAAGCCTTCTATCATGATCATGGAAATCAAGCCACGATTGTGGGCTATGTCCTGGGCTTTTGTAGCGATCGTGGCATCTGGGCCACGATCGTAGGCCACTATTTCAACCCAAATGTCTCCGAAACTTCTCCATTCTTCGATGTTGACCTTGAAAACTAACAAACACATCAAGGTTCCTCAAAGACATAATAATTAAGCTCAAAGACTTGACTAGCCCAAAAAAAAACTTAAACACAATTAATTAACAATCTAATTCAATTCTAACCTAAACACATACTAAACGATTAAGTTAACACTTAAATACATAACAAAGTAAGCCCTAAAATATGATACAATTCACACTTATATGAGAACATCAATGATGGTTTACTTACTGAGTTCACAAACTCATTAAAATTGCAACTTTAATTTTCAGGTACAAGGGAGACCTAACTTCTACGACAAACTAATAGAAGTCTAGTACTTATGTTTTTAGAAACAAGAATGGCTCAATGACCTGGTCAGTTGATATGTAAAGAGCTTAGTAGAATGTGTTTATTTACTTGTCTCATTTCATGTAGAACATTTTGTAATAGAATAGTAAGTTCTCAGATGTTTTTGGTACTGTAAATATATGGATTGTATAATTTAAAGCCACAATATAAGTTATGTTTGTGAATGAAATGGACAAAGTTGATCTTTTAACTACTTATGTTCTATATGATGCCATAATAAGTGAATGTGATTGCTCTAACATGCCATTTTCATAGGGTATGCTCTTTAATGTTCTCTTGATATTCGAGCATATACTCTATGGTGGTGGTATGTTACAGCCACGTTCGTCACTTACCACCTAGGATCAAGTGATAGAAAAATTCTTACCAAAATACTTTCCCCTTGCAAAGACTATGAAGTTGAGAAATCACATCTTTTCATACTCACAAACTGAAGGTGACTCACTATATGACACCTTGGAGAGATTCAAAGAGATGTTTCGATGGTGCCTACATCACATATTACCATTGTGGAAGCAAATCCAAACTTTTTATAATGAGCTAAGTCAAAGTATGAGGCAGTCGATCCATGCAGAAGCTGAAGGGGTGCTGAACGATAAAACACCTGAAATAGCCCAATAGTTGATTGAAGATATGGACATAAACAACTACTAATAATGATCAGCTAGGCACAAACTAGTAGGCTAGGAGGAGTATATGAGGTGAATGTGGTGACACAAATGGTGAGTTAGGTGGCGGCCTTAAGCAAGAAGATAGAATTATTGACTATGGCTCTATAAGAAATGGTGATGCAATATGAAGCATACAGGTTAGACCATCAAGGACAAGAATGTCAGTCAACCCAAATCGAACATATGGATTATTTAAGAAATGCTCCAAGACCCCAAATTAATCCATACAACAATACATATAATCCTAGTTAGAGGAACCATTTCCATAAGGTAACCAATGATAGCAAGGAAATAACCCCAACTTGGATTCCAACCACAAGCATCATAACTAAGGAAACATAGTATGGATTAGCTAATTATGGAATTTATTCAAGAATCGATGATTAAACATCAGCAAATAGACACATCCATACGAAAATTGGAAATTAAAATGGACCAACTTGCCAATTCAGTGGCTAACAGACTAGAGGTCTTGGCCCCGAAATGTTTTGTGGAATTAAGTATGATAGTTATGGAATAAGCGCATAAATTATATGGTCATGATAGAAATATTTTTAGAGTTAATTAATTTTGTGTTAGTGGGATTTATCACATTGGCTAATTAGATTAAAGTAGTAAGATATGTAAGGGTAATTTTGGCATGCCACTTAAGGTTAAGAGGTAAGAAGCATTAAAGGAAGGGAAAATGTGACATTTAACATTCATTAAGGGTAAAAAGGGGAAAGTAAAATATTGTCTTGGGATGTGGAAGACTAAAAAGGTGATTGGAGTGAAAAAGAATAGGACAAATCGTGAAAGAGAGAAAGAAAGGAGAGAGTTTTGGTGATTGAGAGGAAAGAAGGAAAGCTAAGCTAGGGTTTGATTTTTCTTAGCCTTAAAGAGTGATTTTGAAGTCGTT
>JAOQML010000197.1:14683800-14693884 GCA_027568935.1 Erythroxylum urbanii
ATTTGGTAGTTATTAGTGATCATTCTTATTAAATAAAGAATTTTTATTATTTATAATAAGAATAGTTATTAATGATCACTAAATAATTGCCACCCAACTTTTGTAACTTTTGTCATGTATTCTAAATTGAAAACCTCTTATATAGTTTGACAGTTCCTAATCCCATGGTTGAGATTCATTTTAGTCCAACATAAGTGTAAGAAACCTACACTGTTAGATTTTCATACTTATTTGTAGCTAATTAAATTTCAAAAAGGTAATTAAATTATTCACAATCTTGAGGGAATAAGCCATCCCCTTTTTAGACAAAAATAAATCAATAAAAGATTCTCTAGAAGTATTTTCATTTGATGATAACCATAAATATTACAATTTTCTATCATTAACTATTTACCATAAGAAATTTTCATGATGTAACAAATACAATAGCTTCACGTTCAGTTTCTTTTTTCTTGTTTATATAATTTTAAACACAATTTCTAGTACCCTTTAAAAAAGGGTCTAAAATGTGTGTTTTGCTGTGCTAAAATTACCAAAATTTTAAATGGCAAAGAGAACATCTAAATTGCTAACTTCAAACAAACAATAAGGAATTGAGAAGCAAAGCTCATGTTTTTGTGTCACATTATAGCCATTCAATCTTAATTTTATGATCATTAAGAATTTGTAAATCAATCATAAGAGATGTCAATTCCTATTCACTCAAAAAATAGTATATAATTTAATTCCCCTCCAACCCCTATTAGATATAACCCAAAACTTAGTTATCAATCCAATATCAATTGTAAATTAATATAAACAAAGATAATGCAAAACGTTTTATGTTTTATTGTCTATTTGTCGATGAAAAAGTTGTTGATTAACTTGAACAAGCTATTGGGATAATTTAAACAAGCTCTTTGACAAACAAACAAGACCTATCCCCTATCTCTCATAAATCTATGAATTTCTCAAAACATCTGAACATATATATATATATATATATATATATACCCAATGAACATTAAAATGCTTAAGATTAGCACAATTCTTAACAGTTTCACTTGTATTATAACAATGTATAATAAACTGAATGGCTAACGACAACTTGATGATCATTAGTTTATATATATATGAAAAAGTACTATCATAATACATTAAAATATAAAATTGTAATAAAAGAAAAATACAATGGTCTCTAACTAACAGTGTCCAAGTATCTCAACAAATTTGTACTGTATACATGCATCTAAAAACTTATTGGGAGAAGCTCTTTAGTTAGGGAGTGAGCCAACATATGCTTAGTCTCAATATGGTCCACTACAATGACACCTTTTTGCACCAATTCCTTTATGATTAATTACTTGACCTCTAAATATTTAGACTCTTTGATATTCTTATTGATGTTATTAAATAAAACAATAGAAATATTATCACAGTACAACCACATAGGCTTGGTAACTAAATCAACTACAGACAACTCAAATCAAGTTTTTAAGCTAAAATGCCTGTGAAGTAGCCTTATGGCATGTCTCACAAACTCTATATGCATATTTGAGGAAGTCACTAATGTCTGTTTGGTACTCTTCCATAAGATATAACCATTTATTAACATGAAAATATGTCTTAATATGGAATTTCTATCATTTGGACACATAGCAAAGTTTAAATCTATATAATCAAAAAGGTTTAAATTGGTGACTTTTTTGTATGTTAACATGTAATACTTAGTTCACTTAAGGTATCTTAAAACTTGTTTAACTGAATTCTAGCGGTTTATACCTAGGTTAGCTAGACACCTATCTAGTAGTCCAATAACGAATACAATGTCCAATCTAGTGCATACCTGAGCACACATCGGGCTACCTATCACATTAGAGGAAAGGACATTCTTTGTGGCCTCTCTTTTAATCTCATTCTTTGGAAAATGTCAAAGATAACCTCTCACTATAAGAGATAGGCACTGTAATAGGTTTATAATAAGCCATATTAAACCTTTGCAACATATACTTAATGTGTGAACTTTATGAGATACCCAACAAGTTTTGAAATCTGTCTTGGTGAACTTGAATACATAAGATAAAAAATTCCTCACCAAGGTCATTCATATCAAAATTCTTAGCTTCACTTCATACAATATGGTTAAGTCATTCGATGTAAGCAAGATATCATTTACATATAAAAGTAGAAAAATAACCTTGTCTTCCCTTACCTTATAATGCAAGAATCTTTTAACCTTTTTTGTAAGCTAAATAAGGTAACAGTCTCATCAAACTTCAGGTACCACTACCTGGAAGCTTGTTTTAGAACATATATTTTTTGTCAATTTATGGACACTATGAGTCTTATCTTGATCATAAAACCCTTTAGCCTACTTCATATAAACCTCATAATAAGGTCTCTATTTAGGAAAGTTATTTTAACATCCATCTGATATAGTTTCATATGAAAATAAGCTATCATTTTCATTCTAAACACATCCTTAAAGGATACAAGAGAAAAGGTGGTAACAAACTCAATGCCTTCTCTCAACCTCATTATTAAAGATCTTGAATTATTAAACATTCCATACCTTTCTTTAAGCAAGAAAAAATAACCATAATGGGAATAGTCATGGATGAATTTTAGAAAATATCTTGAATTGCTGATAGTAAAGTTTATGGGCTACAAATGTCAATATGTATTTTAATTTTGGCTTTCTCATATAACAATCAATACATGTTTCTAGATCATTAAAGTCTATAGAGAAATAATGTTATTCTTTACCAATCTCTCAACTCTATCTCAAAAAATTGGCCCAATTTCTTAGGCCACAACATCTATGGTTTTTCTTTTATTAGAGTTTTTTACTAGTAACATTGTCAACAATATGAAAAGCCATATATCTCATCCAAAGTTAGACACATTCTATATAAATCATATGATAAGGAGGTTATACTAATATATTTTATATTAAAAGATAAATGTAAAATAAAATTTTTAATTACAAAAATACAAAACTTTTTATCCAAAATTAAAACAAAAATTAGATTATACCTTGATAATGGTACATAAAAAGTGTTATATAATACAAGTTTGAATCCTATATCTAAGCTAAATAAACATCTCCCACAAAGACAACATCTACTTCTTCATTATTCATGACCATCAATTTTGACTCCTCTCTACTTGGTTTTCTCTTTAGTATAAATCCATGTATTACAGAGATAATATAGTTAAAAGCTCCAATATCTAGCCACCATCCTATTGTGGCTTTAACAAGATTAGATTCATAAATCATACAAGCCTGAGAGTTACTTGATATTTTTTACATATCCTTCCAGATTTTATACTTTGGGCATTCTTACTTGTTATGTCCTTTTTTTATTACAAAATAAGCATCTCGTACTCATACTTCTCATAACATTCATATGACCCTTAAAAGTACTAATATGTCTAATATCTTTATATGGAAGGAATTTACAAGGCTTACCTTTGAATTTATTAGGTTTGACCTTTACATTCCTTTTGGTTACTATCAAAGTTATTTGACTGGTATTTTTCAACTTTTCCTTCTCAGTAACATAACAAGCAATTAATGAATTTATATCCCAATCCTTATTTTGAGAATTATATTTAGCAATTAGAATACTAAAACTTTTAAGGAAAAGTATTTAGAGCCTGGTGACTATAAAAGCCTCATAAATTAAAATATTTGAAACCTTCATCTTACTATAGAGGTGGACCATATTAATGACGTATTCCCTTACTACTCCTACTCTAGTATATCTCATAGATTATAGCTCTTTCAGTATATTGACCTTACATATACTGCATAGGGCAGTTTTTCAACTTCAATACTAATAGATGTGGGAATCAAAGTCTATCTTTAAACATAGTCATGTTAATATCTATCATCTCCGATGCAAATTTTAAATCCTTCCTTCATTTCTTGAAGTTGAAACAAGTAAGGGTTTTAATAGTGTTATTAAAAAAAGATGACTACACAATTGATAATATAAATCATTAACAAAAATTTAGGATAATAGTGATAATCAAAGCTATAAAACAATATTTGTAATAAGCATCTTATCACATATATCATAAAACACCCATGGGCTGAATGTATGATACACATAGATAATACCATCACATAAAAGTGATAAAAGTACACATCACTAACTCATGTGATTCTACCACCTATGGGTGTATAGATAACTTAATCAATGACTTCCCCAACTAAATGCCTTTATGGACATCTTAAAGTCTTATATAAGATCAGCACATATAGGTGGAATAGCCAAATGCAAACCTAAAGACATCCCCTAATATGCAAGCAAAACAACCGAAATACTAATTTGAAAGGCCACTATATTAACTACATTCCCATTAGTATTTAGAATGTTATGTAAAAATAAGGGACACATATGTATAATATCCTCACATTTACCTACATAGGCATATAAACATATGACAACTTACCATTAATTAATGTAAAATCCTTATACACTTTCTCATTTTCATCTATTAGCTATGTCAAACATTATCAAGAATCTTTATATAAGAATTCATCAAAAAAATCTCAATGAAGTAAAAATTAGCAATGCATAATAACAAATTAACTATATAAGATAATCAACCAACATGTATCTCTTGTATATCAAGTCAATTGGGCAAAAATTTACTTAATTATGGCTTTGTTAACTTTATTTTTTATGTTAAAACTTATTGCTACTGGTGTAATAAATTTAGAAAAATTTGAAAACTTACTATATAAATCTGTATGACAAAAAAATGATACAAAATAACTTGACAAAACACTTTGTGAATTATGTAAAATATAGAACATCATCTGCTAACGTTAGCACTGCTTGAGCTAGATGGCTTATGTATTATATGCGCCAATCCTCATGCACTATTGGATGCATGTGCCATGTGCAATTTAAGCTCGTGATGTGCAAAGATACATGTCGCCCTTCATGGTATATGTTTTTCACGCATCAGACATGCCCAAAATGCGTAACATCCTTTATTGTATATATCAGACATACGTATATTGCCTTATAATTCAACAATTTTTTGTGATGGTTCTCATTAAATTTTGGTGAATTTTTGTCCAAAAAATACCCGAAACTCTGCTTTTCATATGTTTTCCTATAACACTTGTATAAAAACCAATTCAAGAAACATATATACAGTTTATACAAGCAAAACAAATTAATTTCTTTAGTTTCCTTATAATGAAAATTAAAAATCTCTATTCAAATTCATATAATCATAAAATCTCTTTAATACGACGAGTTAGATATATCACAAACCTTAGTTATTTGATACCATGTGTTAGATACGACATTTTTATTTTGGGCGTCAACACACAAGGTGATAGGGAGCCCTAGGTCCATGTATCTCATGCATAGCTATGCCGCGGAAGCATTGGAATCAAAATTCCAACACTATGACACCCCAGAAAATCGAGAATCCATGTGCATGTATAAGTAGAATGTAAGAACATGAAATTATAACATATGTACCTTACAAATGCTCTTCCTTTCTTGAATCTTCTACTTGTTTGGGTTGTAGCAAACACCAAACAACTTCAACAACCTGTGACGAACATGCAAAGATGAAGAAAAGTTAGTGTTTTAGGGTGGTTAGAGCACCAAACAAGATGAATTCAAGTAGATGCTCAATTGAGAGTTAGATCATAAACAAGTTACATGCAATTAAACTCATACAACAATTGCAAAAAATTGCATGAACAAACCTCAAGATCACTACTCTCAACCTCCAAAACTCTTCTGGACCATTTGTCTCTCAATTGTGTATGTTTTAAACTTAATTTGTGAGTATATAAGTGAAGAAATCACTTATGTTCCACCTTTCATAAAGTGGGTCACTATCATGACCTATATAAGTCACGATCGTAACTTGCTTAAAATGACAGCCATAAACACTTTGTATTTCATTTGATCTTTTATGCATGATCCTTAGGTTTCCAGTTATTTTAGGCACTTGAATTAACTCTTAATTCGAGCATATCATGAATGGTTTCGTGCTACTTGAATTAACTCTTAATCCAAGCAAATTATGAAGGGCTTCATAATGCCAATTTATCATAACATAATTAAATTAACATACGAACCCTTTGATAGTTAATTATCTGACTTATGAACCTTTCCATAGACAATTATCGTGCAATTTGTCTCACCATCCTATACCCCACTTGGTTTGGAGTATAGGCTATATGTCAACTTACACTAGGCTAACTACGCCACATCTAGTCCAAGTGATGTTAGTTCTTGTCTTGGGGATCTCATTACTCTACGTGTCATTGAAGACTCTCTTCATGACATATAAATGCTCTAGCCAGAGACTCCTGAGTAATGGAACCCAACAAGAGGTTGTGGTATCATCTCCTTCTATCAGGAGTTGTGAATCCTTTATTAGCTACCCAATTACCTTCGAATACCAATAGCTATACCTAATCACCACCCTATGAGTGATCTCATCTTAAAGTAACAAGGAATGGTGTCAAAGAATAGGATCATTATCCAAGAAATCCTTGAGTACCTTAAGTCTAAGGATATTTTCAACATTACTATGATGAGATTAATCACTGACATTTGATAGATCATCCATATGATAATCTCATAGCGGGACATCTGATGTATTTACTACTCTTAGTAAGCATCCACATGTTAACTTTAAACATCTTATGCTTACAGTTTATGAGATCCACTGTTTGATCAAATTAAGGAGTATAACATGTGCTAGTCTATCCAGATCAACAATGTCCTGTCTCATTAATCCTATGACTAAAGATAATTCAGATACTAATATAATTGCATATGATAGGAATCTCATTATCATGATCTCTTCATGATTTCCTTGATGCTATGTTTTCTATCATGGACTTCATTAATTTGATTTAAGAACGACATCAATTCATAAATAAATGTACATCAAATTAATGAAAATTTCCTTTCACTTTATTAATCAAAATAAAGTTTGTATAAAAGTGTTAAAGACGATTGCCTTTAGAGCTCCACTCTAACATAAGGGAATCCTTAGCGTGGATGTCTGAAGTCTGCTACACAAAAGGTTTTCATTAGAAGTGACAAGAACTACTAGAATGATGTTGCAAACATAAAACTAGGAAGGACACAGACTGGACCATTTTCAAGCTAGCTTAAAGCTTCACTATTATTGGAATCTAGATGGAGAGGAGCTAGAAAATATTTTGGACTAAAGCTACATATGAGAGGAAGTTGACTCATAGAATTGTTAACAATTTAAGAGACTAATTTCAAGCTCACAAGTTGAATCAGAATTGCAACAGGGAATTAGCTCTAAAATGGAGACTCCATCTGATGACAAAAGATCTATAATTAAGTTACAAGAAGGATGCATATGAAGGAGCAATCACTTAGCACTTTAAAAGGGACTTACAAGTGTATTATAGTCGAAAGCAATTGTTTTCTTTACTTTAGGCTACTCAAAGTTGCCTGAGCTTCATCTTTTTACACTAAAGTATTATGAAAGTTAATTAATTCATTTAATTTTTCAATAAAAGTCTCAGTTATTAACCCAAGATCAACCATGAGTTTATATAAATGAATATGATACAAAAAATGATGTATTTTTATATCTATTGGTCGATTAACAAGTTGCTAATCAATTTAGACAAGCAGTTGGACAAAACAAGCTCCTCGACAAATGAACAAGCTGTTGAAACTTTTGAACCTAGCGTGTAGACCTGTTAATGAGTTGGAGAAATTGTACATCGACAAAATTACTTAAGCTACAAGCATAAGATCTTAGTAGCTATTTATAATAATCTTACGGAGTCTCTCCATCATATACTCAATAAATAATTAACTCATACTTAAGGACCTATTTTTTCGCTGGACTTACACGCATTTAATTAGTTCTTTTATTTTCTTCATTATCTTTAATTTGGATCAATTAAATTTTTTTTATTCTCTGTAATTAATAATTGTTCAAAAAAGAAATTAAAATTTAAAAAACACTCTAATCCACCTTAAACATTACTTTGCATTAATTAGCTTACAAGTGTCTCTATTCTCTATAACTTTTTACCTTAATAATCATTGCTGATAGGTCATGAAGGCCCCCATCTCCACCGTTAGAGTTGTTAACAGAGCACTAATACTTTCATGGATTTTGTTTAACTTATCTATTTATCCCCATTAATGGTTCTTTCATACTTAATAAACTTTATCATGATTGGCTAGGTAAATGCATACATAATGAAATGCTCTTATGTAACTCTTTAATGCTAAAAAATGTTGCTTTACGTATAAACATGACATGTATGTGTTGGTATGTCTATATATAACGCTTGCACATGTGTCTTCTTGATTATTGGAACATGAATATGGATACTTCAGTTTGAGCTAATTAACGGGTTTGTGTTATTAGATTTTGTTGAGTGTAATTATGAAACACAAACTACTCATTTTATGCTCCAAAACTGCAAGTGTACAGGTCGTTACTTGTAGTTAAAAAGCAGATATCAATCCTACAGGGATTGATGCCCATATGCCACTTAATTTAAACAAAACTTTGTTTAAGAAACAAAATTGTTTAATGAAAATAATCTGAAAAATTAAATTAAAATTAAAAGACTAATAATGAACACTAAACAATACCAAAATGCAAAAAAAAATCGAAACTCAAGAATCTAAAGACTAGAGATTACTTTTTCTCTATTTTGTCTCCCTCCTATTTTATTAATCAAATTGTGTCTTACCCTAGATTTTATAATATATTAACTACCCTCTCTCAAGGTATAATTAATTGTCCCTAATCAAGTTAAATGGAATCAATTGAACGACCTATCAACCTACCTAATGACTCCACCAATTCAACTAGCTATTAAACTATCATATGGGTGATCAATTGAATTCACTGAGATCTCTCTTCTAACTAATCAATTGATATGATGATTGCAAGTCTATAAGTTTCCAACTCTTGTTTTACAATCCTACATAAATAATCTTACTCACTCTCTCGATTTGTTACAAGATAACAAATAAAATCAACAATCATCAAAAACACTTTCGTCCCTAAACCTAATTCTGCCAATCATGGTCTCCATAACATCATCAACACACAAATAATCCATCTTACAAAGATTAGAAGAAAGAAAAACACAGAAAATTGAATAAAAGAAACTTCTTCTTTTCTTTGCCAAAATTTGGAATTTTGGATATGATGTGCTATTTTCCCTAATCTTGGATATAATCCTTGACTTCAATCCTTCCTCAAGGCTAAAAACTTATATTCTTCAGTCAAGGATGGTGTTTCTTATTCGCTCAAGGTTATACGCACTAAGTTTTACTAGTTACAACCTTGGTAATTGCCACAAGCACACAGGTCATTCGCGTAGTACCTAAAGTGTCGATCCCACGAGGAAGGGAACTAGTTCCAAAATCTAAAGGCAGCTAAGTTTGCAATAAACCTAAATAACTAATGCAGAAATTAAATCAATCAATAATCAAATATGAAAAATTAAACTTCCAAAGAGTAAACAAAATAGCAATATCACAACCCAACCTAAAATCAACCTAGAAATTACCAAGGGAGAGAAAGGGGATTTTAATTCGAACCTAAAAAAACCTAACCAATTATGCAATTATTGAATTAATGGGTCTAGGCAGTCCTAGGGTGAATTACTCTCTCTCTCAAGTTATAACTCTTAACCCTAATTGGTAATCCTTAATTCAAATTATGAAAATTGCAATCTCTTGATCCGCAATTGGTCCAAAACCTAAATTAGTTCTAAAATTGCTTATTAACCTGTTGAGAATCTATGCTCGTTCTCTCGTTACACGATTCTACCGGTTTGACTCAATTCCATACCTATCGATTCACCTGTTGGAGTTATGTAAATATAGTGCCCTGGAAAGAAAGTGTATTTACATGTAACTTTATCTTCTTCAGTTACAGTTTTGTGATGAAAATATTTATTATTAATAAAACAAAAGAGTTTGGTTAGATTTGTGTAAGCGTTATATATCTGGTCAAAAGGAGTTTACTTCAAGGGAATGATGAGTTTCATATCATGATAGTAGTTGACTATCGATAATGGCACTATTAAATG
>JAOQML010000197.1:14732940-14765438 GCA_027568935.1 Erythroxylum urbanii
GTAAATAATACAATAAACATAAAACAAGATAAAGAGTAAAACTAAACGATATAATAAGTAAAAATATACACAAATAAGAAAGAAGAAAGTAAATGAATAAGTCAAGTAAGAAGTTTGAGATCAGAAGACCAAATTGAACCAAGTAAAGAAGAAATAAGGTAACCATTTGTGATACTTAAAAAGAGGTAACCAATTGCTTTTATACTGATAGCATTTGAGTATAAGAGGGAGAAAACATGATTGCATGCACTTAAGAAAAGAAAGATATAAATCTTTAAGTTAATATATAAGGTCCTTTAAAATAATTTATTTGTTTACGAGTGTTTTGCATATACATTTCTTTCATATAATAATTTTTCAAAAAAAGGATAAAGGGAAGTTATATTTTTTATATATTTATAACTTTTTATATACCGTATACTATTTAATATGAACAAACAGGAGAGAGGGTGATGATATTGAAACTTGATCACTTATATTTAATGATTGATGTATTATACATATTGCTTTAATATAGGAAGTTTACCCGATTTCATTTACTTTTTCAATATTGTCATTAATAAAAATAAAGATTGTTAGACCAAGTTAGGTTTTAAGTTAATGATTCATGTATTATACATATTGCTTTAATATAGGAAGTTTACTCGATTTCATTTACTTTTTCAATATTGTCATTAATAAAAATAAAGATTGTTAGACCAAGTTAGGTTTTAAGTTTCTTATGATAATAAAATATATTGCTATTAATGAATTTACTTTTGGTAATATTACTAGTTCTATTATAATGAATTCAAGTAATATAAAAGATCAAGTTCAATAGAAGGGAAATTTAAGTGAAAGAGTCAATTGAATGAATTAATTAATCAAATAATGAACAAAAAGAGCAACATGAAGCACATATGTAATCAAAAAGAGTTTCAAAAAAATGCAATCTAAATGAAGAAAGAACAAGAAGATTAGAATCTTTCCATTTGTAACAAATTATTGTAATATTTCTCATAACCTTATCTTTAAAATTTTTATGGTCTAAAGTTTCAATCATTATATAGTCTCTTCATTGAATGTATAATACATAAATATTTTTATAATTAAGAGGAATTTTATTTTAAGTTTAAAGAGAACTATCTTGATGCATCAAAATAAATCTGAAATAGTTTTGGATAACTTTTTTTTTGTCAAATAAGTATGTTTATATCTTTGAATGAACTTAAAAAGCTTTGAATTTTTTTTTGAAAGATTTGATCGACCTATATTAGAGTTAGGTTAATTTATATTATGATTTTAAAGTAGTTTATAAATTTTATATATACAATGGTATACTAATATCCTTGAAAGAAAAATATTATATGTATCATAAGTTTATGCAGGAATAATGGATGGTACACTATTTGACCAATATCATACATGAGTCGGCTAGTGTTACTATTGCTATCCATTATAATGACTAGTTTATATCTCTAACAATCATATTTGCTTGTTTTGAGTATAAATGGACCATACAAGAGCTATGGGAAGAGAAAAAAAAAGAGTAGTGAAAAGCATCTGGCAGTAGAGACAGAATTCGGAAGCTTTTGATAAAATTCATTACATTTATGTGTATGTGAGCAAAGAATGAGCCGTTAGTACATTAGATGATCAATAAAGGATTTCTTAAATTGTATTTGAGTGATGAGATAAAAATTTGTTTAGGATACCTATTTACTCATGGGAAAAAAGATATGTAAAGGATTCTTCTTCATTCTTAAAAAAGAAAATGTTATATGAAGGGTTCCTCTTCATACATTAAAAAAAGAAAAATAATAAATTTTTAAATAAGATTTAGAACGTGAATATGGATTTATAATTATTTGATTATGTTTTTAATGAAAATGATCTATTTTTCTTTATGATTATTTAGTTCAAGAAAACGACCATATAATAGGTAAGTTTGGAAGACAATTGATTTATATTTAATTTAACTCGAATCGAAAACTATCAAAAATTAGTCAATGAAAGAAATAACATATTATTTATTTATGGATTATAATAAATTTAAGATTGTATGTTATGTTATAAGTATTTGTACGATTAAAAGTAATATTTTAATCTTTATGTTATTTTGTATTGATTTTGAAGTTAAATAACTTTAATACATTAACGTGAATATTTAATAAATAATATAAACTGATTGAGTATGATTTAGAAAATAAATCTATCAAATCATTATAAATATGTAAACTAGTATGCTTTTTAAACTTGGACATTACTAATCCTGTACCTAACCCAATTTTGATCTCCAAATCTTCTTTAAATTACCTTAATCGATGATCTCTATTCGAAAGTCCAAGGTATAGGTATATGTATAAATCCAAGGTATACATGGAATCGAAGAATACTGATGGATATCCACCACAATGTATCGGAAAAAAGAATTGTAATTACCTACTCCTAATGTTAGGATAAAAATTAATTTTGATTTTGATCCAATGGTCATAGGTATAATTTAATAATGTTAACGTATAACATGCTAGGCAGGCCCACAAGTTGCGCCGTCGTTCGACTCAAAGCTGGGCCAGGGTGAGCTGGGGCTGAGCACACCGTAGCTTATGAGTTATGCCACAACTTTGACTTTGTTAAAACTACAAGTTTTTCTTTCTGTTTCCAACATATAAAAACGTTATTACCTTTTCGAAAAGAACTAGGTGAGCTTACGTATGAAATGTTACAAAATTACTCATTAAACTTTAGATTAATTTTAGAGTTCTTCGTTTTGTACCTCATTAAACTTAGTTAGTCTATACCAAAAAGAACATAAGATTAATTAGTTATGTTGATTGTTATATCTTATTTGTGCACTTGGTTACTAAAAAGGAACTCCTTAGAGGCGGTGGAGTCTGGAGATCCACGAACAAAAGTGGAATTTCGGAATGCGACAATACCCAATTCCATACTATTTGCTTCCCTAAAACGTGGTCGTCTGCATTCACAAGACGATGTACATCCGACTACCCCACCAACAATGGGCCCTTCCTTTTTGCTTCAAGGTCTGCATGTTATAATAAATTTTTAGTAATAATCATGTTATAATAATAAAAAATAAAATGTTTTTAGAACACTAAAACCTATCCTGTTAATCATGTAATTAGTTTCTTTTAATTATTTCCTTCTACAAGTTTGTTTCACCTAACATACAGGTTAATGTTTAACGCACTTACTTTAGAACAACTATAGTTTGTCTTCTTGACAATGATGTCAACTATTGTCCACGTATAAGTCCAGCGCCTACTCGCCTAATCTCCAATTTAAGGCACACTAGTAACTAATAAGCAGCTTAGCTCCAAGTTTCTAACTTAATAAAGAAAAAGTTGGTGGCTAATGGAGAGTGATAGTAGCTTTTAAGAATATAGTCGCATTCAACTCGGATTAAGTCTACTTAAAGAATAATTAATTTAGTGACAGAATGAGTTAAAAGCAACCCAAGTCGTTCAACGCTCCGTTTTGTAGCCGGCGCAAAATGGCCTGTGCCGCCAAGGCCAAGTTAGCCAGATTCGCTATCTGTGCAAGTCCATGTGAAATCGTCCCTCCTTTTCCATCTTCTCTCTCTTCCTGTCCCCTTTGAGACTATACATACACCAATAGTCTCCTTTCAGATTTTTGAAAGTTAGAGAGTAGCATCCTCTGTTTGATGTGTTAAAATTTTCTTCTCGATCATGTATCAGCGACTCACCAGTTTCTTGTTTCTCGTCTTCCTCACAAACCCAGTATTTTCTCGGCTTGATGAACTCTTCTTCGAAGGTTTCAGCAATGTTAATAGCAGTATCAGCCTACACGATGGTTCTGAAATTGAAAGCAATGGCCTCCTTCGCCTAACAAACGACAGTCTTCGTGTTAAAGGCCACGCCTTTTACTCATCTCCCATTCAATTCAGGAATTCTAGTGGTAAAGCTTTCTCATTTTCAACGGCCTTTGCTTTTGCTTTAGTTCCTGAGTATCCAAGACTCGGTGGTCATGGCTTTGCTTTCACAATCTCTACCTCTAAAGACCTCACAAGTTCGCTTCCAAGCCAGTATCTTGGTTTGCTCAACGCAACTGATATTGGTAACTTGTCAAATCATATTTTCGCGGTTGAATTTGATACGGTCCAAGACTTCGAGTTCGGTGACATCAATGATAACCATATTGGCGTTGACATCAATAGCCTAGAATCGAACATGTCTGTTCCTGCTACATATTTTGTCGATGATACAGAAAAGACAGATTTGAATCTCAAGAGTGGTCAAGTGATTCAAGCTTGGGTTGACTATGATTCCTCCAACAATAACAATATGTTAGAGGTTAGGCTCTCACTTTCATCCACCAAACCCACATCTGCTATCTTGGCTTTTAATGTAGATCTCTCTCATGTTCTCCAAGATTACATGTATGTTGGGTTCTCTTCATCCACTGGTTTGCTCGCAAGCACGCACTATATTCTTGGATGGAGTTTTGCTATGAACCAACAGGCTCGTTCTTTGTCTCTGGATTCTCTACCTTCTCTTCCTGCGCCTAAAAAGAATCAGACAGGTATAATTGTAGGTGTCTCAGTTTCAACTATTTTTCTTGTTGTCCTTATTTTTGGCGTATCAGTTTATCTCGTTAGAAAAATAAAGAATGCTGATATCATAGAGGCTTGGGAGCTGGATGTTGGTCCTCATCGGTTCTCTTATCAAGAACTAAAAAGAGCAACTAAGGGTTTTAGAGACAAACAATTGATCGGCTTTGGGGGATTTGGGAAAGTTTATAAAGGGACTCTGCCAAATTCTGATACCCAAGTTGCTGTCAAGCGAATATCTCATGAATCTAAACAAGGTTTGAGGGAGTTTGTTTCAGAGATTTCTAGCATCGGTTGTCTTCGACATAGAAATTTAGTTCAGTTACTAGGATGGTGTCGCCGGCGAGGTGACTTGCTTCTTATATATGACTTTATGCCTAATGGCAGCTTGGACAAGTTCTTATTTGATGAGCCAAAAACCATTCTCAAATGGGAGGAAAGGTTCAAGATTATCAAAGGTGTGGCTTCAGGGCTCCTGTATCTGCACGAGGAATGGGAACAGACTGTGATTCATAGGGACATAAAAGCAGGTAACGTGTTGCTAGATTCTGAGCTAAATGGTAGACTTGGTGACTTCGGACTGGCCAAGTTATATGAGCATGGTTCAAACCCCAGCACCACTAGAGTGGTAGGCACATTGGGTTACTTGGCCCCTGAACTAACAAAAACAGGCAAGCCCACTACAAGCTCAGATGTGTTTGCCTTTGGTGCACTTTTACTAGAAGTGGTCTGCGGAAGGAGGCCAGTGGACCCTAAAGCATTGCCTGAGGAGCTCATTTTGGTGGACTGGGTATGGGAGAGGTGGAGAAGTGGAGCAATTCTTGACATTTTGGATCCAAGATTGAACGGCGACTTTGATGAGCTTGAGGCTGTTGTTGTGATAAAACTTGGATTAATGTGTTCTAACAATGCTCCCGAGGCAAGACCAACAATGAGGCAGGTTGTAAGGTACCTGGAGGGAGAGCTGACATTGCCAGAGTTGGTAGCAGCTCCAGAGGCATATGATGATGGGAAGACGGTTAGCACTAACCAAAGTGGCGCGGGGGATCACAGATTTGAGGGCTATGTGCATTCATACCCACGGTCAACTTATTTTGAGAAGATAGATACTTGGACTCCTCTTGGTGATTATGTGGATGTTGATCTTGAAGATGCTTCAACTTCACCTCTATCACTTGTCGCAAGAAATGAATGTAGATAGCCATGGGCAGGAGCTAGAACTTGATTCTTTTGCAGCTTGTGAACGGATTTCGTTTTAGTTTTTATTTGTTTATTGTAAATGAATTTACTAACATCTTCCTCTGCCGATTGTAAACAGTTTACCTGTAAATGTTGCAGATCTCATTTATTCAAGTTGGAACGGAATATGCTGTTTGACAATGTACCAAGAAACATACACTATCTAGGGGATAAAGTTTGTCATAATTATTCTATGAGCTTTTTTACTGCTTGTCCCCTTATATTTGACATTGTTCTCCCCAGCATTCCCTCGCATAATTTCATGTTTTACACATTCCTACGGCTCTTACTCTTGTCCTTTATCAAGGAACTGAATATTGTAGGACCTTGACTTGCCGATTATATTTATATGCAAAGTCCATTTCAGGCATAGCTCCATACACTGAACAATGTCAAGGGTTAGAGTGGCAAAGGGTTGTGCTTAAAATGTGAACATGGATTTCAGTATCCCTCCCATCGTAGGATCCACAACATTCGGCATTATGTTTCGAGGAAGCTTCAACATACTTACAGAAAAAATCAAAATATTCAAATAGTCAACCTGCAGGTGAATAAATCATAGTTCTTTCTTTCCAACATCGAGTCTTTGACTATGTCAGAATTGCCAACTAGCAGAATATGGCTTGACCCGCCCATTAGATTTGTGGCTGGCGCTTAACTTCCCAATTCCCAGGGCATGCATATGCCAAGAATCATTTTAAATGATAGTCAACTTCAGAAGTGTAATTACAAAAATAAGATTATGAAGATTTTATTGGATTTGCACATAATGAAGAATTATATATATAAAAAAAGGGCGTGACTTGGGAAAGCCGAAAGTAGACTTTGCATTTTATTTGCACGGCTAAGAACAGCATGAATAAAGACTAAAAGAAATGATCCGATGAGCTGGACTGAGATTTGTTTTAAGAGAATTCGTGAAAGTGATGGCCTAAGAGTTTGTGTTGTGTGAACCTAGGATTTAATTGATAAAGATTTGATCTTGAAAATAGCTTTATTCTTTGATTCATCGTAAACAAAAATGAGAGAACATTAAAAGGACATTGATGATAAAATAGATTTTAGATTTAAATTAAATTGATTGAAAAGCAGCCACAGTCAAATTTTAAGGGAATCTAAGTGTTAGATTACGAAGAAACAACACACTTACTTCAATCATGTTAACTACAGGATCATTTCCATATGCATATAAAATCAAGAAACACATACTTGGATTCTTGTTGGAGTTCCACCGAGTAAAGTACACTGTGATATTCTGCAGAGAGTTTTTCTGTTTCTTGAAGAGATACACACGCAGATCTTCTTCATCCTTTTGTTCTTTGGTTTTAACATTCAAACAAGATAACTACCGTTGGTAGTTATTTTAAAGAACAATGACTTAAAAACCCCTCATGGGTGTATATAATCTATTACTAAGACAAACAGAAATGAGCGTTCGTAGAGGTGATGGTTTTAATAGCTTGAGGTGGGGCTGGACTGAGTACACTCGTTCTTCCACATTTTCTGCAGCTTCCTGGCTTGAGCTGTCAACATTAAAAGAATACCAGAAGTATAAAGAATTCCAACTGCAGGAACTATATCGAGACCTATGACGTGCTACGTAGGAACTCCTAATGCGCACAAAAATCCGTCACAACAGGTATCAATACACTTGCTTACGTTCGCATATTTAGAAGCAAATGGAAAATATACATCTGGTAACAATAAAATATACACAGCTGCACTGAAGTTTGATTTTGATCTTGAACCTATCAATATTTGTTGATATTAATTCTTTTATTCTCTGATCACTATTCATTATCTGCTCACTATTTGCAGCAAAGTTTCATTTTTAACTTGATAATTATACTGGCTCTCATGCTGATTTTGGTGATTCTTTCTTTTTACGGGCACAATGGGAGATATATACTCTTTATCGTAGGAGATTTTGTGAAATATGACAGTAATACGTCCAGATCTAAGCGGTATCTTCTTCTTCTTCTTCTTCTTACTTAAATATATTTGCATGTGTGCTCATCACGAAGGCAATTGGAAACACATGAATATGAATCATGCAATATAATGCCCTTTTTATGTCGATCTATTGTGAATTATTATTGTTACCTTTTTCCAAATATACAACTTTCTAAATATGTTTGGAAATCAATCTGTATTGCTAAAGGCAATAAGATTTGTGTATATTATATTTATTTAATTTATAATAAATTATACTCAATTGTTAAATTTTAATTGATTTTAATAAAATCTAATTTAGTTTTGTATTGTAGAATATAAATTAAAGATTTCATATAAGATAAATTTAAAACTTAAAGTTTAAATATTCAAAATCATTCAGGGGAATATTTTTCTTTATGAAAAATGGAAGCCAAGGGGACATCAAAGTAGAGTATTGGCTACAAAAAGAATGTGGCTAAATTTTTTTTTAAAATGTTGCCTATAGTTATTTGTGACATCTCTATTTTATCATAAAACATCGTCAATTTCGCATAGTTGAAAATTATAGACAAGCATTACAAACACGTAGCTAAAAATTTGGAAAAAAATTAGCATTTTTTTCCTTCATAGCTACATAATATTATCTACGTTTTTTATAACATAGGCAAATGCTATTGGCTACGTTTTTTATAACATAGCTAGATGTTATTTGCTACATTGTTTTTATAACGTAACTGAATGTTATTTACTATATTTTTAATAATATCGAAAAATGTTATTTGTTACATTTTTAATTCATAATATTAAATAATATGTTTTGTATATAATGTATTAACATGTTTTTTATTGTGAATTATTTGCTACTATTATAAAATTAAATCAAAGAAGAATATTATTCATTCAAAAAATCTAACATTGTATATATAAAGTAAAATTAAATAAATATCATTAAATTAAAACAAAAAGAATATAACATTAAATAATGATCATTTGTTCCCATACAAGATATAAATGAAAACTTGATAATTCTTATAGACAAAACAATAAATAAAAAGATCAGTATACAAATTATAATATGTCATGCCTATATTACAAAAATATTAGAGCATAACCTGAACAACTACATAGTGTTATCCATATCCATAAACTTGTAATCATCCAAAAAGCTTAATGTTGTTGTTGATGGTGATTTGGGTTTCTCTAAGTGGCTTGAGAACATTCAAAATAAACCAGATTTTTCCCCATTCATTTCTTTGCATCAGCATTGATTGCTAGCAGATACATTATCTCCAGCTGCTAGATTTTCCCATACACAGAATCACCAAGATCAGCTTACTAGAAGAGGAAATGGATGTACTTACCAAAAAAACCACAAAAGACGCACACATACAAAAGAAAATATATTGCCTAAGCAAGTTGTATCTATAAAGTACTAATAATAAATAAATTATCTTTAATCTTAAAAAGTAAGTAAAAACCCACCAAAACAGAGGAGAGTAGCGATTCAGTTAGACTAACTGCTGCATCAATTGGTATATGAATGTTTAGATCTTCATAACCACTCTTAATTTCATTCTCATTAGATGGAGAAATTTCAACCTGGGAGAGCAAGTTACCAAATAACAATGTTATCTAGGTTTATACTTAGATATGGTAAACCAAGATAAGGCGATATATAGTGGATATGGAAATAATTAGGAGAGGTAAATGGCAAATTAGAGAAATGTATGCAAAATCATCTTTAAGAGAGTAATGTCATTCAATACAATACCTTCTCTCTAGTGTTTGCTTTGGTACCATAAACTTGTATTTTGGCTCCAGTATCTTCGTTAAAAAATGAAAAGTATAATGAAATTAACTTAAACTTTCCAAACAATACTTGATCATGCAAATCCCTTATTAATATCACTTATTTGATTTTTTCTGTTTAGCTACAACATTACAGTTTTATCGACCAAACTAATTACACTTTCCAATTGAATTTGACTCTCACCTTAAGAACAAAATATTAGATTGAGAAAATTATATCCAGGATATTCTTTGACCTAATGAGGAAGCGTATACCATAGATGTATTGGTAGCTATATGTAACAAATCCAAACATAGAGGTTAACAGAGAAAGGTACTAGCTAGGCAATTTGATATGATATGTTATAGATAAGATAAAGAGAAAAATAAGGAGTTCAAAGATAAAAGTTAAATTTATATACCTACACTAAGTAGTATATATACCTAATTCAAAACATATCACCTATTAGAAAGTTCCATATAGTAAAATTGTTTTGATCTAACTTACAGTTTACTCCCTCCCAATGAACTAAAATATGTTTTCATAGATAAATAATGCACTATAGATGGTATGGAACATGCTAGCATTAGCAATTAACATCAAATGGATTCTTCAGACCCAATATACCATAAGCAAGAGCAAAGAAAGCAACCATATATCAACTTCAAAATGCAGCTTATTGAACCTTGTCACCCAAAATTGTAATCCTCATTTCATGAAATAACAAGCATAAGCGAGAAGCTAAATAGTTATATTCCTCGGTAACTTTTATGGAATAGAGTAATGTTTAGTGGATCCCCAGGAATTTCTAAATAATAAATACCATTTTTTTCAGTAATGCAATTGAAGAACTAGAAAAGATGAGACAATCAAGCCATAGAAACTTTACTCATAGGAATAGGTACTCTAGCTTCCTTCATCAAAGATTTATAATCAGGTGGAGCTTTATAGCTTAGGTTCAGTTTAAGTATCTCACATGGACCATGAAGGGAAATTACAAATGAAAAAAATATGATGTATAAACAAAATGGAGAGAGAATAACACACAAACTTATTACTTCCTGCCTCTTAATTTCCAAATTTTCTACATTTTACACCAATAAATTTTAATAATTACCTAAAAATAAACAAATTCCTAATTGAGAAAACAAATTACATAATGACCTACCTTAGTGATAGTTTTTGACTTAAAACATTTGGGATCTCTATACCAATCTACCACTTATGAATCTTGATTGCCCATTTGATCTAGGCTTCAAAATTTTAAATGTTGATTTATTTGATTTAGTTGTTTCTGCCCAAAATTGTATATCATATAATGGCACCTAGAAGGGGAAGCTTCCATGCGAGCCATTCATAAGGAAGACTAGCATTTTAGCACTTAATAGGAAAAGGGAATCATTTGGTTATCTTCAATGAGAAGTATATTTCTTTTCCCTTAACAAAATAAAACCATAAATCCCTCTAATCCACTTAGAAGTTCAAATGTTCATAATTTTCAAATAATAAATAAAAAAATAAAAAAATACATTGTAAGGTCTTAACTAAGCTTACATTTGTTCATTTGGGTCTTTGCTTTACTTACCTACTATATAAATCATTTTCCAAAAGATAAATGTGATCATCATCATACCCTCTCCAAGGACAACTAAAGAAGTACAAAGGTTTTTTTTGAAAATTAAAAGTAATATATTACCAAAGCTGGAAAATTATATACAATCCTTTACAAGGGAAAAACCAAAATCACTCCTACAACTACTATGATACTAAAAATATACATCCGAAATCACATTAAAACCATCTATAGTAACCACAACAGTCTGATTTCCTGACTAATGGCTTCTTGTTTCCTATTAGCTATGATTAATTCCCTAATCAAGTTTACTATGGCAGCAACAAGCTCATATTTATGTCGCTCCACTTCTTGATATATCCTTCGATTCCTCTCCCTCCATATATGATAAATCACCATCTGAAATGATGTCTTAATAATGATATTATCGCGCTGCCCAGGTTTGGAAAACCTTATAACATCATTCAACACCTCATTACATTCAAAAGAGAAACTTGGGATCCCTATCATATGTAATATTCTACTCCACACCACTTTGGTATATTCACATTCAAAAAACAAATGATTCCTACTCTTATTAACATGTTTACCCAAAACACAAAGGGGGTCATAGCTACCAAACCATCGATCCTTAGTCCTCAGCCTATTTTTGATAGTCAATCACAAGCAAAAAGTAGCCTTAGGACTTAATACCTACTTCCATACCAATTCAGCCCATAGGACATCATCATGAAAACCTCTCACTATGCCATGTGCTGATTTGTTCGTAAATTCACCTCTATGATGTGCTACCTATATCGTTTTGTCCATTTATGTACCAAGTTGCACTCCATTCACATAGCTGTTAATTAACTGACGAAACCGGCAGCTATTTATCCTTACCTTCTCAAGACAGAGCCATGCCACATTAGCTTCCTTAGGAATTCTATTTCTTAAACCTTGTAGATCATTCTGTAACCATAATGGGCTGAAATCATTCCAATTATCAAACGAAAAACAAGTATCCTCACCATTCCCTACCCTACATTTAATAAAAGGATATATCATGTCTCTAAGATTCAACAAGCTCTTAAACATCCAAGAATGATCATACATCAACTGAATTTGTCAAAAGCTTTGCCCATCAATGTGATATATTTGGACCCACTTGACCCACATCGCTTCTTTATCATCAAATAATCTCCATATTCTCTTCATAAGCAAAACCTTTTGCATTTGTGTTATAGGAATAATACCCAAGGCCCCTTGAGTTTTTGGCACTACAATTTCGCTCCATTTGACCTTTGCTCCCTTACAACTATCATGCTTACCATTCCATAAGAACGATTTTAGTATCCTTTCCATATCCTTGATAACCTCTTTGGAATTACGACATGAGTAGCCCAATGAATATGCATACTATTCAATACCGAAATAATAAGAGTAACTCTAGCCGCATGTGATAAGAAGAGATTTTGCCAAGCATTAATACGACTTTTCAACTTTTCCAACAATGTTAAGAAATCAGAATATTTAGGTTTACCCGAAGTGATCAGAACTCTCAAATATATGAAGAACGATGTCTCTTGAATAGACAGCCCCACTAAAGTAGTAATCCACTCTAGGTTCCATACATCTGAAGACACAAAGATTTCGCTCTTCTGTATATTTACCTTCATCCCCCACCACCCAGAAAAGGTATGCATCAAATTCATCATCATCAAAATCACTTGTGGTTTGGCCTTGCACAGTAGTATCACATCATCTGCATACAGTAGGTGTGATAACTTCAGTTCACTACATTTATAATGATACAGAAACAACCCATTACAATCCACCATTCGAGTTAATAGTCTTGAAAGTCCCTCCATCGTCAGAGTGAATAGGTAAGGGGAGAGAAGGTCCTCTTGCCTAATCCCTTTAGTGATGAGAAATGGTTTAGTAGGAATCCCATTTATTAAAACACTCATGGATGTAGTTTGGATACATTGAAGTATCCAATGACAATATCGTGGAGGCATACCAATCCCTTCCAAACAATCCTTCAGATATCCCCAACCTAACATATCATAATCTTTATACAGATCAATCTTTACTGCACAACTATTAATCTTCTTACCAGTATGATATTCTCCCAATAACTCTTGTTATCAATATGTTATCTCCAATACTATATAAAGGAAGAAAAGCCCCTTGGGCTTTGTTTACCACCTCTATCAGCACTACTTTCAATCTGTCAGCTAAAAAAGACGCTATTATTTTATACATCGTAGTGTAACACGAAATAGGACAATAATTGAAAATCATTTCTAGTCTCTCCTTTTTAGGAATCAAACACAGATAAGTATGATTAATCTCTTTCAGGAGCTTACCAGTAGAAAAAAACTTGAACATCGCTTTTGGTAAAAGCTGGCCAGTGATGTTTCAAGTCTTCTAAAAAAATTCGGCAGAATACCCATCAGGACTGGGAGCTTTCGAGCTACCTAATTGAAATAAAGCCTCCTTGACTTGTTGGGCTAAAAAAGAAGCATCAACATCTCTAATCTTTCATGGCTTGGACGATACTCCAAATCATCTTTAACCCTAAAACCATCCCTTCCACTTTCAGTATTGCTCATGAGTCTGAAAAAGAACTCCCTAATGTGTTCAGCAATTTCCTATTGCCCAGTGAGCCTATTAATCCCCTGGTATTCTGCCGAGCTAGAAAACGCTTGGAAAAACTTGGTATTAATATCTCCCTCCTTATTCCATATTTGTCTTGCCTTTTACTTAATGATTGATTTATGCAAATTCAAAGCCTCCTGATATATCTTCAACCAAACTGCCTCAAGCACCCTTAAGTTGTCATTAAGAGGATCCCTAGAACACTCCTTCTGAATCTCAGCCAGCTTAGAACCCATTTCTTGTATATTCCGAGTCCTCTACTTGCTAAACTCTTTGATAACTCTTTTAGCAAATTTCAATTTCTACATCAGTTGAAAGGTCTTATACCCTACTACCTCAGCCCTCCAAACTTGAGAAATAACATCCATAAAACCCTTTACCTGCAATAAGCCATTAAAAAACCTTAATGGAGCCCCCATCTGATAACCATCACACATATGTTGTATTAATATAGACGCATGGTCTGAGAATTCTGGTTCTCCAAACACAACTGATGCAAGTGGACAACGTCGGAGCTAGCTTTGATTCACCAATGCTCGATCAAGTTTTTTCCTGATATAAAAATTACCTTTTGGCTTGTTTTCCCACGTGTACCATCTACTCTTACCTCTGAGATCCACTAAATCAGTGTTACGAAATAACTGATTAAGTTCAACTCCTGCACCACTATGAAACTACACACTTCCTTCTACTTCATTAGCATTATGACAACAATTAAAATCTCTTATCACTAACCAGGGCCCTTGCATCCCCGCATGTATATCAAAAAGCTCCTCCCAAAATTTAGCACTTTGAAAAGCAAAATTTGATGTATAAATTAAGGTAATTACAAAATGAAACTTCCCTATCAACTAACATTGTAAATGCATGAATTGGTCCCCCATCTTGAGCACTCGAACTTCCACAGAGTCTGAGTTATACCAATATAAAATCCTACCATTGTAATGGTGGATATGGTTAGACAAGAAACTCCATTTAGTCCCTAAAAAATCCAATCCCTTCTAAACAACATTGGCCTTTATTTTAGTTTCAAGGAGTCCTACCAAAACTCTTTTTTTATCTGTAACTATTTTCTGTACCATCATCCTTTTAAGGGGGTCGTTGAGACCCCTAGTAATCCATACTAATATCGACATATATCTAAAAAAGGCACTCAGGGAATATGACCCCTTTGTGCTTTTTTTCCTACCTACACTTTTTTTAGCAACTCCAACAGAAACCTGACTTGAATCTACCACTTCATTGTCTGAAACTACTTCTTTCCCAGCATTAGTACTCGGATCAACATTCTCAATATCCACCCCAACCATATTATTCTGATCTCCAAGTAATACCTCTACATTCCTACTGAATTGTTGAACCATATCTGCTACTGCCAGTACACCATTCTCTAGACTAGGATACAAGAAGACTCCCCAATATGACAGTTCTCGTTGTTATTTTCCACCCCTAGACTCATAACTGTCCCTGTTCGACTAATATCTACTTCATTTCCAATTTTCGTTGATATCTCCAGATACTTCCTTTGCTCCATTACCTCCCCTGCAATTACTTTACCCCCTGATCTTGACCATTATAAATCACTCTCAAGGCCTCAACTGGGTTTACATCTCCCCTATTCTCCTCCACGTGCATCTTCTGTTCTATAAGCCTCTCTTTATCTGCATTCCTATTAATTTCTTGCACTAAATCCTCATGCCAACTGGAATTTAGTAATTTACCATTTGCTACCCATTTGTTATTCACATTAATCGGATTCCAAGGATAGGATATGGAAATAACATCTCTTACCATCATCCCAGCTTCTCCCAGCCGAAGTATAGGCAAGGTTTCAGGTAGTGTTGCATCTTTTGAAACTTTAATACAAATCTTGGCATAACCTATTCTGGCCATAGCAGCCATCTAAGAGTCCATTTAGATAGGCTTGCCCAGAACACTAGCCAAATGGCTCAGACCCTCCACCGTCCAATACTCCATTGGAAGACTATGAAATTGTACCTATAATGGAATCACCTCTATTGTACCCCTATCTAAACCCATCCTTGGTTTCCACTATTGAAGAAACAAAGGCTGATCACCTATGTGCCATGGTTCTTGTTCGATTATCTGACAAAGATTTGAAGTCTTAGAGAACTTGAACAGAATCAACCCATCCTCCATTAGCATTACTTTTTTAAGACCCTTCTTGCGCCATCTAGCCATTGCCCATGCATTAACCACTGGGAAATTCATACGTTAGGAACAGAAAATCACACCAGAGCATTGGACCAAGCTCTAGCTCCAGCTTGTAACAACTCCACTGAAGGAGAAAAAATGCCATCTTGTAGCACATTCAGATAGTACTTCAGCTTACCTTTATTATGCTAAACTCTAATCTTGTGCCTCCAAGCTCCACCATCCACTGACTTGTGCTGATTTGAATTGCCAGTACCCTTCGGCGTTCCTACTTATTTCCCTATGGTCCGCCGATGCGTTTCCGTTATCATCCCTCTTAATCCCTCTAGAAATGACTATAAACACCAGCTAATGGAATCCTTTGGTCAAGTTTGGGAAGGGTAGCAAGAAAGGGCATACAGGTAAAAGAACAAAAGGAGCGGGGAAAAAAGGAAGAGAGAAGGTAGATATTTTTAAAGGAAGAAAGTACAAAGGTTGATAGAGGAAATAGCCAACCTGCTATGCTCCAATTAAAATTTGCATACCACTTTCTCCCTTTTTTTTTGAATCTTAAGTCAACTAGAGGGATTTCTCTTGAGTAAAGAATGTGAATCGACCTTCAATTAACTAAAAACACACTTATAGGATCCCTCGTTGCTCTCAACCCCCTCACTAGCTAAAGATTGTATCTATACCTTGTTATGTCAAACAAAGCTGTAAGTTTTGTCCTAGTCTAAGAAGATGGCATAAAGCAAAATTTGGTATACTACTTGAGTAAGATTATGTAAAAGGTGTAAACATGTTACACTAAGTTTAAAAAGCTCCCTTCAGCCTGGTTACCTTCACATAAAAACTAAGACCCTATTTTTAGGCCCACATCATTAGTATTGTGATAAGACATGCCACTTAGACAAACACTCAATATGTTGGACTACTTAGAGAGGTTAGTCAAATAAGCAATAAAGCTATAAGAAGTTTTCTATATTCTTCATAACAAGGTCTTCTCTAAAATCTTATGTTATTGTCAATTTTTCGGTTGAATGCATTACATGCTCATTAAAGAGTGATGAAAATAAGGAAAGAGCGCCATAAATATGGATCATTTAAATTGATGGATCATCAAGCTAGGTTGAAAGTGGCATAAATCTATATATGCAAGGATATTGTGGTCTAGAAGTCAAACTATCATTAAGCTGGGATGAAAGTGGCACAAATCTATATATACAAGGATAATATGGTCTAGAATTCAAGTTACTCTATAAACATGAATAATTAAATAGAGCAGGAGGTGTTAATATGTGGTATATGATTGGAACATTGTAATAGGCTCTAGAATTCTTTAGTACGATCTGACTAATATCTAGTTGTGAATTAGGTTAAATGAACATATATATGAAATCAGAAAGGATTCTTTGTGAAAATATCATTCGAGTGTACATCTTTCATGCAACCAATTACAATGGATATAAAACTAATATGAAGGGAACAAAAAAATATTGTAGACCTACTTTGCAAGATAAGGGCCAAGGGAAGCCAATGCCAAATGTACAATAGAAAAAAAAAGCAAATGGGTTATAAAGAAGCACTAGAAACATGTATAGAAGAACAAACATATGAATGAATAACAATATAAATAAAAAGGTAAAATACCAGCAAGTAAGAGGGAAGCAAGGTGCCTTATCAATATATTTGAAAAATATAGCATAATAAATAGACAATTATACTGCAAGTTTTATTCATTGCCCTATTTATGCTTTGTTGGAAAGATGGAAGCGAGTCGATTATTAGAGCAATGCTATAAATCCTCTCGTATAAGTTACTAATGTAAGGATTGATTTTATTTTTTTAATTTTATTTCTTTCAATGCCACATTTATAAAAGAAAAGGGTAGTTTATCTATTCGAGAAATTATGTAGCATATAATTAGTAAAGTACTATTTATCATGTCAAAAGATTTTAAAGAAGTAGATCGTTGTACAAAATTGATAAAGAAAAGCCTAAGTGAAGAGATATAGATTGAAAGGAAGTCAAAGATTTGAGCTTTACTGTCTTCAACATACATTCAATGGTGTAAACCATAAGGGCTTAAACATAAGCCTCAACAATAAGAATAATAGCTAGATAAGACAACATAAGTAGACCCTAAATGGAGATTAAGTACACTCACTTAACCCTACTCACAAAACTCAATTTAATAAAGAAGATAAAGATAGAGGAAAAGTTGACTTACATGAAAAAGATAGAAGATGAGGAACTTGCACACTATAGCAAGTAGCCATGCATATAGTAGCAAATAGCAATAACAGCAAAAGGGGGAACACAAATAGCAGTGAGAGTAGAAAACAAAAGAAGAACATGAAGACAGGAGAGATATATCTTTTAGGTTATGAATTTTAAAAACTGACATACGAAAAATACAAAATTTAGCTGATAGCTGGAGCTTCGACTTTTAGCTATGAATATTTTTGTAGCTAAAATTCAAAGTTTTAGCTATGTTCCTCTATGAATATCTAAAAATGTAGCTAATAGCTGGAACAGATTTAAATTTTTCTATGAAAATATTTTTGTAAAACTTTTTCGCGACTAATGCAGGAAAACATAGCTGATAGCTAGAATAGTTTGAGTTTTTACTACGAAAAATTGTTCATGATGAAAGTCATTGCTAAAAATTGTTATCTATGAAAATAAAAGTGTAGTTAAACAAACATAGTTAATAGTCTTAAAAAACTCACGAAGATAAAAATTTCTAAGGTACTGTTTCAATAGGCTACAATTTTCAAATTTTGTAGCCAAAAAGTTACTTTTAGATAAGATTTTTAAATCTTATAGCCAAAGAATTACTTTTAGCTATGAATTTTAAATCGTAGCAAAAAAAAGTAACTAAAAGGGTTATTTGTTATAGTGCCTTTAGTATTTTGATCTTCAATCCTTAAAGAATTTAAAGATATGAGTCTATATATGAGTCTATCTTTTTAAATATCTCATTGATGTATAATTATACCTAAATACAAAAAGTGGATTTAACATTTAGATCTAAATACAGGTTATATTTTCATGCTTTAGAAGGTTCAAAGTGAACCCTAATCATTTCTAAAGGTTCAAAGTGAACCCCAATCATTTTTAAAAAGTTCAAATTAAACCTTTTATATAAAAGCAGATAAAGGCATGATTTCATTTTTTTGCCACATCATCGATAACATGATATAAATATATTATTTTTAAATAAAATTATGGGCTCACAGTGCCATGCACATGTCACGTGACTTTATAGGACCCATTTAACTTAAAAATATAACAAATTTAAATTATTTTTAATTAATTGATAAGATGTTATCTTAATATATTAATTGATATTATCTCCTTTGTTTTGGATTTATTTTGGTGCTTAAATAGTAAATTTAATGTTTGTTTTGTTTTAGGAGATGAAAAGTGGAGATTGCATCAAATTAGGACATTATTAATGATAATCCCAAATTTTGGATAAAGTGAAGAGATTGCTACAGTGGATATGACTGATCACTTAAAGAGTTGGAGTTTAACTAGGAAACTTCTTTCTATCCCTATCATATAGGTATTTGAATTTGTTTTACATAGACACCTTTGCAGGGGAGAATTAGATTAGGATTAGATTAGGAAAATAAGCCCTTGCATGCCATTTTGTCAAAAATTTGTAGTAGCAGCCCTTGCTATCAACTTATAAACTTCAACGAACAACAAACCTCATTGCTACTATTGGAATAATCAAAGATGGGACTACAAGTCTTTTTGCAGCTCCTTATCACCACCCAAGGAAGCTTTTCCAAGACCCACTTAACTCCCTTTGATGCACAACCATTATATTTATTCGTCAAAGGTTCTAGAAGTCCCACTTCTAAGTGCCTTCTCCTCCTTAGCCAACAATGCATTCAAATTTGTCTTCCTAAGACATTCCCTTGCATAATGCAGTCCACTACATATAAAACAAGCAACATTTCATTGAATAGAATTGTGAATGGTTTGCACATTTTTACCCTTCTCATTTTACCCCACAAAATTTTCTCCAATAGCTTTACCATTCACATTACCATTGGAAGTTATTTCCTTGTCTATATTCGATCATAAATCCATTAACCTATTAGCCATAGCAATGGCACTTAGGAGGTCTTAAACGCATTGTCTCTGTAGTTCAATTTGTGCACAAGATTGAAAACCTAATAGAAAATTAGAGAGTTTATCTTCGTTAGCAATGTTCTTAATGTCCAACATCAACAAATTGAAAATTTTCACATAATTTTTAATTAAACCCTCCTGTTTCAACTTCCATAAATTCTCCTGTGCTACTTGCAAAGAGTTGCAAGGGAGAAATTACTCCTTTAACTCTTATATGAATGCTTCCCAAGTATCCATTTTAGGACGTCCAACATTCAGATAATTCACACATGCCACCATAATTTTGCATCCCTAGCCAAATACATGCTTGCCAATCAAACTTTGTCACATTTCGACACCTTGGTAGCCTCAAAATATACTCCCAAATAAAATTTTCCAAAAATTTTCATCCCTCACACCATCAAAATGTTTAAGATCTAGGACTTTCAACCTTATCTAAGTGCCACCACCATCCGTAGCACCATGGTTCGTGATGAGAGACAAAGCATCCTCTAAGACACTCGTCCTTCTATTTGATTATGCCGATATTATACCCATTCAGTAATTGAATGTTTGAATTGCGTCCTCCAAGTGAGCCAAATGTGTGAACAGCTCTATGTTACATCCTCTGGAATAGCCCCTATTCTAGGCTCCAATCTATCAAGCCTTTCCCTAGTGACTTTTAGGTTTTCATTTCCCACCATTATCACAAAAGCAGTCTACCCAATATGGAAAATATCCCAAAAATTGCCCAAACATAGCTTTGATACCAACATGTTATGGGGTGAATTTTAAGTCTAGCAAACTCAGTAATTCTAGCCCTGTAATGTAACCAAAATCCCATAGTTGATTTAACAAAATCCTTCAATAAAGAAAAAAATGAAGAAAATGTTGTAGGCTATCCAAGTGAAACAGAATTTTAGTGAAACACTTGGAAATTATGTAACAAATGGCATCGACAATTAATTAAATGAATAAGGATTTTTATTGATAGAATATTGAAGTATGTAACACGCCACCTACATGTCTGGAGGATGTACACTTTATATACCTGTCAGATGTTAATGTTTTACAAGATAATTAAATAAAGTGGTTTAGATAGTTTACAATAGTTACAAAGAGGTTGAAAAGTTTACATAAAATTGTCTAATAACTAAATGAAATAATCAATCTATATGTAAACCATGCACACACCATGCAATTACATCCATCTTCGTTCAAGCCATGCAAGGCTCACATCTAATAAGATTCCAAGTATGTCCAAACCATGTGAGTAATGCCCAGATATATGATGTTTAAATAATTAAACTAATTAACATGTGAATAGTATCCAGCTTCATGCAACAACCATTCAATCACTTCAAGCACTCCATACAACCCACCATACAATATTGGAGCACCATATAATGTTGTATCATAAACATATTTCCATAGAGTCAATCAAAACATAAGCTGTCTACCAGTGTATTGATTGAATTATTTTGTGAGTGTCAATATTGTTATATTGCAAGTGCACGGTGTAACTATAGCTAGTATTGGCAATTACAGGTCAGTCGATCCAATAAGGGTAGCGAGTACTAGTAATTACTGTTGTTTTATTATCTAGCCTAATAATTAATTGTTATTTTAATAAAAGAAACTAAATTAAGCAAATAAAATAAATAAATAGCATGATGAAAATAGAGAATTATGAAACACTAAATTAATTAACAATATCAAGCAAATGGTATTTAGGTTCGAATCCCCCTAAAACTTAACAAATTGATCTTTTGTTATGCAATTGTTTTGATGATTTATTGGTCGTGGAGATTCTTATGGTATGCTAGTATTTGACCTTGAGTCTACTAATAACAAATCCTAAGGTTTCTAGTCAAATTACTGAGGTTAAATTTTATAGGATTATGTTACAGTTTTATGAATCCCTCTATTAGGTTTGACCCTAATTTGGAAGATTTATGTTATACTATCTCTAAGGTTGCAATCAACTCTTCCCAATTACCGTAGATCTATTCAAACATAGGATTTCTTAATCGCTATGTCTGAAATCAAATTAGGATATAATATTTTGAATTACTAGAACATAAATAAAACAAGTGATTGGATATCAATAAATCAAACAATAAATTGCATTCAAAAAATAATTAACACATGTGTAGGTGTCAAGTAGGGTTCATCTAGCATAAATACTAATAGGAAATTTAGTTATACATCGGTGAACACAAAATCAGAGGTACATAAATAGAAAACTGGATCGAAAACAATAGAATCTTAATTCTAAATCTCCATGATTGTCTTCTATTGAGTATGCCGGTGATGAGGGTTCAATCTCGTAGTCTAATGGATCCGTCGACAAAATCTTTGCATTTTCCGCTCCTCTAACTCACAGTCGCACTTAGAATCATCTCTGGAAATTTCAGAATGCTTCCTGCCATCTCCCTCTGCCAATTGCCTTTGAATTTCATCTTTCACTTAGAATTCTAGGGTTTTAGTTGATTCCTCTTACATGGATGTGTAGCAGACTGTGCATAACCAAAAATCTCTTAATATTGTGAAAGTGCACGACCTTAAGAAAGTGCACAGGTAGATGCAGTGCAACGTCGAACTCTCTGAACCCTTTTGTATCAGTCTATACTTGGAGATATTATTGTATATTGTTATATAAATGGTTGTATATGAGTTTAAAAATGTATTTGAATCCTTTTGGTATATATGCCAGTGATATATAATGTTATATGCCCTTACATGAACTTAAAGTTCATCGGTATGCGAAATCTTGAAGATTTTTGACACATAAGCTTCTAAGTGTGTAAAACTGAGTCCATTGGATGGATATGGCCATGGTGGCTGAGTTAAATGTGTTCTAATGCCTTAAAGGTGATTAGACATGATTTATAAACTTATTGGACACTTAGAAAGCTTAATTAGAAAAGTTAATGTACATAAAGGCTTATTTGCAAATTGTTAAAAGTTAAGGAACTTAAATGTAATTTTTCAATTCTTGGAGGACTAATATGTAATTTTATAAAGTTAAGGGGCTCAATTATAATTTCAAAAGTCTGAGAACCAAAATGAAAATAAAAGTTTTCATCATTCTTAAATTTTAGGCTTAATTGTAAATTTAGGTAAAGTTTGGAGGGTATAATAGTAAATTCACATAAGCTAAGGGCAAAAAAGTATTTTCTCCATGCTTGGTCAAAGAAGAGTCAACATTCTAGACCCTTTTTCCTTGTGTGGCTGTGCACCCCATCATTAAATATTAAAAACATTTTGTTTTAATTGAAAGAAAGGAGAAGAAAGGAAACGAGAGGAGGAGAAGAACACCATACGACCACCACCAAATTTCCACCATTTTTTAATTCTCTAACCTAAACCAAGGTGTTCTAAGTTAATTTGGATCAAGGAACTCAAATCTATCATTATATTTGAGAAATTCTCAAAGGATTTAAAGATATCGCTAAAGTAAAGTTTAGGTAAAATTTGCCTCATCTCTCTTTACATTATGATTTTGAGTTTCGTGTTAAGATATGTTGTTCTCCATGCTTGAATATGCATGAATCATGGTTTAGATGAATGAAATAACTCATGGAGAAGTCCCCTTAATCCAAAACCGAGATGCCCTATCTTTGGTGAAAGTATATGAAATTTTGAATAGCTTTTGAAAATGATGGTTTAAATGAATTATATAGTGTTAATTGTGTATGTATAATGTGAATAATAAGGGAAGTAACCATGTGAGAAGCTTAATGACCAAATCCTATAGCCTAAAGATTATGATATTGTGTTTTATACACTTATGCGGTGGTGTATAAATATAAGACACATGTTTGAGTAGTAAATAAATTATATATTTTTACGTATAAAGGCTCGGGAGCTATAAGGAGCTTGTATCGAGGATTGCTAAAGTCAAGGGAGTATACACCTTCTTTTGAGGTGAGTTGGGAAAACATATCTCTTAAATGGTATTAGGACATCCCAAGACATGCATGATGACTTGTATGTAAATTTTAAACCTAGGTAATGCATAGTAGAATTGAATCTCAAATTGATGCTAGTATACTTATGTATTTAATAAACGATATTGTTTTGAATAATTCTTTGCACTTTAAGTGAAACTGATGTTTTTTTTTTGTATTTTGAGGTATGATATTGTTTTCAACAAACCTGCACTTGAAGTGCAAAGGACAATATTTTATTTTCTGAAACTACTTTTTTGAACAACTTTGCACATGGAGTGCAAAAGATGACTTTTACCGCATAAAATAATGTTTTGGAACTTACATATGCATAACTGAGTCATGTATGCTATGTGTATGTGTTCTCTTTTGGCTTAGAGCCATAACAAGGTTCCATTTTAATGGTTGGATTGATAAATAAAGGCATGGTACCTTACTTGATTTTAGTACTAAATATTTGAATATGATTCTTTTGTGATTAGTGAGGTAACGATTGGTCAGGCAGAGTTAGAAGCAGATATTGCAGTTAAAGGAGATAGATATTCTTCTAGGCATGGATTGGCTCACTGCTCATAGGGCTATCATGAATTGCTACACTAAAAAGGTAAAATTAAAATTTCCTAACCAGCCGAGAGTAGTATTGTGAGATATTAGTCCAGTAGTGCCATCCAGATTAATTTCATTCATGAGTACACTGAGATTAATCAGAGGCAGATGTGAGGCTTATCTAGCCTAAGTAGTCGATACTCACACTGAGCAAACAACGTATGATATTACTGTTGTTAGGTAATTCTTGCATATGTTTCCTATAGAATTATCTAGTTTGCCTAGGGAAACAGAGTTTACAATCGACTTAGTTCTAGGTGCTGCTCCTATATCTATTTCTCCATATAGGATGGTACCTATAGAACTAAAGGAACTTAAAGATCAGTTACAGGAGTTGTTGGAAAGGGGCTTCATTAGACCCAGTGTATCACCATAGGGAGCCCCAGTTTTGTTTGTGAAGACTAAAGATGGGACTCTGAGACTGTGTATCAATTACAGGAAACTAAATTAGGTAACGGAGAAGAACAAGTATCTATTACCTAGAATTGATGATTTGCTTGATCAATTGCAAGGAGCTCAGGTGTTCACTAAGTTAGATTTGAGATCTGTGTACTATCAGTTGAAGATAGCAGAGGCTAATGTACTAAAAAGTGCATTCAGGAGTAGATATGGGCACTTTGAAATTTTAGTGATGTCATTTGGGTAGACTAATGCTCGAGTTTATTTATGCCTTTGATGAATAAGGTGTTTCAACCTTACCTAGATAGTTTTGTGATTAGGTTTATAGATGACATTTTGGTGTATTAGAAGAGTAGAGAGGAACAAGTTTAGCATTTAAGGTTAGTTCTACAGATCATGAGAGAGAAATAGTTATATGCCAAATTTAGTAAATGTGAATTTTGGCTTGATTAAGTAATGTTTCTGAGTCATATAGTAACTGGACAAGGCATACAGGTGGATCTAAAGAAGATAGAGGTAGTGATGAAGTGGGAAACTCTGAAGAATGTGTTTAAGATCCAGAGTTTCCTGGGATTAGACAAATATTACTAAAGATTTATTGAGGACTGATCTCAACCCCTTTGACAAAGCTTCTAAGGAAGAATGTGCTTTTCAGATGGAACGATGAATGTCAGAGGAGTTTTAAAGAGCTAAAAACATTGGTTAAATACAACACTAATTTTGATTATTCCATTTGGATCTAGAGGTTATGTGGTGTATAGTGATGCTTTGCATCTAGGATTGGGATGTGTACTGATAAAGTATGGCAAAGTGATAGCATATGCATTGATGTAATTAAGGTCTCATGAGAATAATTATCTAGTACATGATTTAGAGCTTGCTGCAATGATTTTTGCTCAAAAGATATGGAGACACTATCTGTATAGAGAGACATTCCAAATATATACTGATCATAAGAGTTTGAAGTATCTGTTGAGACAAAAACAGTTGAATATGAGACAGAGGAGATGGACAGAATTACTGAAAGATTATAACTGCACGATTGAGTATCATTTGGGAAAAGATAATGTGGTAATTGATGCTTTGAGTAGAAAATCGGATAGCAATGTAGCTTAAGTGCAGATATTGAGGTTACGGAGCCTAGTTCAATTGAAAGCATTGAATGTTGAATTAAATTTAGAGTAGAATGAGACATTGATAGCCACACTAAAACTAAGACTAGTTTTGCATAACAGAATTAGAAAAGCTTAAAGTAAAGATCCCGAGTTAGTGAAGTTAATTGAGAAATTGAAAATGAACTCGAATTCTGAGTTTGAATGGAGAGATGAGATATTATGGTTGAAGCAGAGGTTGTGTGTGCTTAATATTGATGATATGAGGAAAGGGATTTGAAGAAATCACATATAGCTGCTTATGCTATGCATCATGGTACTACCAAGATGTATAACACGCTGAAATAACATTTCTGGTGGCCAGGGATGAAGAAGCAAGTGGTTGACTATGTGGTTAAGTGTTTAACTTGCCAACATATTAAGACTGAGCATCATGCTCAGGTTGTTAAGTAACAGTCCCTACCTATGCCGGAGTGGAAATGGGAGCAAATTAGAATGGATTTTATTATGGGATTGCCAAGAACTCTGAGGCAACATGATGCTATATGGGTTATGGTAGACTGATTAATAAAGTCGGCCTACTTCTTACCAGTGAGCGAAGTATGATGCTGGATCAGTTGGCTCGGAGATTTATGAATGACTTAGTTTGACTACATGAGGTTCTGGTGTCCATTCTATCGGACAGGGATCCCAGATTACTTGAGATTCTGGAAAACCTTACAGAAAGCTATGGGTATGAAGTTAAACTTCAATACTGCATTTCATCCTCAAACAAACGGATGGAGTGAGAGGATAATTAAGACGATTGAGGATATGCTTAGGGCATGTGTATTGGAGTTTCAAGGAGTATGGGATCAATATATAGCTCTGATTGAGTTTACATATAATAATCATTATTATAGTATGATCGGAATGGCTCCGTATGAGGCATTATATGGCAGAAAATTTCGTTCACCTCTATATTGAGATAAAGAAGGTCTAAGGATCGTAGAAGGTCAAGAATTGGTACAAGATACTATGGATAAAGTGAAACTGATCCGTAGTCGAATTAAAGTAGCTTAAGATAGACAAAAGAGTTATGTAGATCAACACCGGAGGGACATGGAATATCAAGCAGGAGACAAAGTGTTTATGAGAGTATCGCTTTGGCAAGGAGTGCTGAGGTTCAGTAAAAAGGGTAAGCTTAGCCTTAGATATATTGGTCCTTATGAGATCATCGAGAGAATTGGACCATTGGCATACAAATTAGCTTTAACGATTGAGATTTCTCTGATATACGATGTGTTCCATGTGAGTATGCTCATAAGATATCGGTCTAATCCGATACATGTATTGCTGGCCTATGAGGTTGAAGTTGCGAGTAATCTGAGTTATATTGAGGATTCGATAAAGCTAATGGAATATCAGAATAAACAATTAAGAAATCGAGTAATTCCATTGGTGAAAGTTCTGTGAAAGAATAACTCGAGTGAAGAAGCTACACGGGAAACTAAGGAGCACATGAGGAAATAATATCCCTAACTATTCAAACAATCAGGTAAGAATTTCGAGGATGAAATTTCTTAAGGGGAGAGAATTTTAGTATCCCATTTTTCCATGCTAAGGGTTGGAACCCTAGAATACTGTACATGAGATATATTATTGAGAAAATTAAGAAATGTATTTCATGCTCATGCATAATATTAGCATACACATACGTAAATTTGATTTTTGCACACATTACAATGACTGTTCATGCACTCATTTGAAATTTTTTAGGTATAAATGATTTTTTAAATGATTATGATGTGAATAGTGAATAATTTTGTCTTGAAAATTGATTTGGTGAGTATAATTATCTATTTATTATTTTTTGGTGAAAATTTGGGAAATTTCTAAAATTTTAAGTATTTTTGGACTAGGAAAAATGCCAAGTGGCAAGATAATTGATTTATGGTAATAGAAATAAGTGTCAAATGATAGTAGACCAATATAGTGGTGTGGTCAATCAATGCTCCTTCAAGGGACATATTGGTCAACCAAGATATCCTAGTGATTAACCAATGTGCAACAACTAGTTGATTTTATGCGTTGAATGCACATTATTCGACTATTACGACCTAGTGGTTTTCAAGTATGCTAAAACTAGCTATTCTAATGGCTAGTTTTTTATTCTAATGAATAGTAGGGTCCCAAAATCCTATAAATACATTTTTTTCTCATTGGTTCTTGTATTGAATAGCATATGAGTGTCTTCTACATATATATCTAGGCGTTTACCAAGCACTGAGCATCATTATCTCATATTTGTATAAGTGAGCCTCTTTGAAGTTTTAAAAATAATAAAGTGAGATATTTTGAGTTTTAAGGTTTTAGTTAGGATTTTGTGTATTGTACTTGAGGACGTTCTAGGTGGCATTAAGGTTCCTCTTAACCTTAGACAAAGATTGTAAAAGGGTTCTTCTTTGTTGAGAAAAAATTGTATAAGGTTATTCTTCATCATAAAAAAAGAGTTATGGTATAATTCTAAAAATAGTCCTAGGAATAAAAATAGGGAAGGGTTTTCTACCGAACTACTATAAATTGACATCCATTTCTCTTCCCTTATCCATTTCTCATTATTAATTAAGTGTTATTGAAATTCATTTTTTTATATTATATTTTTATTTTTTAAAAATTGTTTTCATTGACAGATTAATTAAGTAATATTTTGTTTAAAATTTATTAACACCCAATTCATCCCTTTCTTGGGTGTTATTAGGAACTAACAAGTAGTACCCAAGCAGGTCTATGAAGCTATTATTTCAAATAAAATCATATAGAAAATATTATAATGGTATATTTAGGAGCATCATCATTATTCAACCAAAAAAGAAAAAGTATTAATAAAGCCCCCCGCTTTAATGGAAATGGATATCTTTATTGGAAAACAAGGATAACATTTTTCTTAATAATTGGGAGATTAGACGTATGGAAAATAACTTCAAATGGCCTCTTCATACCTATACAAGTTATTGATAACAAATTAAACGAAGAATGGAAACCTTAAATAATATATTGATTTCCTTGAATATTAGGGCCATACACATATTATTTTATGCATTAGGAAGAAATGAATTCAATAGTGTCTATATATGAATGATAAGTGATGACTATTGTTGAATAGAAAATAGACTACTCATTTTATGCTCAAAATCGCAAGTATGCAGTTTATGACTTGTAGTAAAAAGCGGATATCGACCCTACAATGATTATGCTTAGGCAACACCTAATTTAGATTTATCTTTATTTAAGAACCAAAATTTTTTATGGAAATAAACTAGAAAATTAAATTTAATTAAACAACTAACAAAGCATAAATAATAACACAAAATTGCAGCAACTTGATTTTAATAACTAGAGATCACTTTTTCTCTATCTTATCTCCCTCTTACTTTGTTAATTGAATTGTGCCTCACCTAAGATGTTCTAATGTATTAACTATCCTCTCTCAAGGTATAATTAATAGTCCCTATCCAAATTAAATGGAGATGATTAAGCAATCTCTCAATCTACAAATCAATCCACCAATTCAACTAGTTATTAAGTTATCATATGGGTGATTAATTAATTAGCTGAGATCTCTCTTCTAACTAATCGATTAACCCAATGAATATAGGTCTATGGAGTGCCAATTCTCATTGTACAACCCTACACAAATTACCCAAATCAATCTCTTAATATATTATAAGGTATAAATTCGTCATTCATCAAAAGCTTCATTATTCGAATCAATAAAATAAGAGTTCAACAAGAAGTTCAAAAGTAATCTCTACAAATAAATTAGCCACTCATGATGTCTATAACATCCCCCAACAATCAAATAATCCATCATATATCCTAAAAGAGAAAAAATGAAAGAAAACTAAATGAATCAAACTCCTCCTCTTCTTGGCCTGAATCTAGAAAATCCGGCATTGGTGTGATCTTTTCCCAATTATAAATGAAAAACCTTGAATCTCTACCTCTCCCAAGACACTAAACCTGCGTTCTTACTCAAGGAGGCAATTCTCTACCAAAGCTCTTTCGTCCATAGGGGTTTATAACCTTCTATAGTTATGAAAACCTAAAAAAATAAGTGAACCCCGTGTGTGTCCTCGGGTTAGACATCCCACGATCGTGGGAATTGGCATGAAAACTATTATTGTGGGTTCTTGCATTATAATTCGTCCTTTTCTCTTCTCCTCTATTGGTCTCTAGCTTAATTGCAAAGGTGGCTACCCTTCATTCCTACATGAAAATGATCAATTCTTACCCTAAATCAAAATCAAACATAAAAGAACACAATGAAGATCAACTAAACAAAAACATACAAAATAAATACTAAAACACAACAATAATAACCTATTACATAAGAAACACGTATCAAATACTTAGAAAAACACACACTAATGCACAACTATCAACTTTTCCACACTTAAATCTGTGCTTGTCCTCAAGCAAAATCAAATATAACCAATCAATTCCATCACTTTCTTTTCACAAAGATCAAAGCAAGCAATCCCTCAAAATTTGACCAACTCAAATGTCAAGTTACTACACATATCATTACTACTTTTCGTTAGTGTACATAAGCAAACTCAACATATGCACCATCACTCTAAGATAAGTATAAATGAAAAATGAATCTTCCTCATGGTTGATGGTGAGTGATTCACTTAATCTTCCTATAGGAAACTACACTACCATAGGTTTGCTAATACACCAATTCTCCTCTACAATGATTACATGCATAAATAGATCAAAAGGACTTGCTTAGGGTTATAATGCGGTAAGGGTTAAGGTGTGTAAAAAGGGTAAAAGGGTTTAACACAAGCATTCGTAAAAAAAGGGATAATAAAACATAATTTTGAGATACACAAGTGTAAATATACTACTACTTTACACTTACTGATACTACTAAATTATTCTTCCTTTTTCTTCTCTTTTCTTTTTTCTTTTTTTCTTTTCTTTTTAATAATATGGAAGAAACAATGAACAAAATAGTAACTAAATATAATATTATTCAAGAGCAGAAGTATCACTCAACTCATCTCAGAAAATTTTTTTAGCAAAAAATCCCAAACTAATTCATCACTTAATACTTTACTGAGCTTGTGAATGGGTAGGTTATTAGGGTTTTGGTTTTTAAATTTTAGGGTATTTTCAAGAAACAAAATGGTTAAGGCTCAACTAAGGTAGCAAGGGATAATAAAAGGTAAGTCATTTAAGCTAAGGGTTTACACAAAAAGGGCCTTAATCATCTCTATTAAGCATACATCCAATAGACTCAAACCGATTCAAAGCAAGTTATGAAGGTAATAACCTAAGGAAGCATCACACAAACAAAGAAATGAAATGACTATAGATGGAGTCATAGAGGCTCAATCCTCACATTGGCTCAAATGAAAATTCACTATGCATCTCTACACTACCTTATTGCTTAAATGTCAAATTTTGACTAAGCTTATGTAACCAACTACTTTTCACCACTCAACATGGTTCACTCTCTATTCAAGTAGCCTAATATGAGTTCAGGTATGTGAGACCCCGTTATCGGAGTCTAACTCCTACTTGCTATGATACCATAAAATGTTAGACCCAGTTATCGGAGTCTAACTCCTACTTGCTTTGATAGCATAAAATGTCAGACCCCGTTATCGGAGTCTAACTCCTTCATGCATGCAGACTTAGGTTTCTATGGATAGATTGAAAGAGGACTGCAAGAACTACAATTCTCATGAAGACCTCAAAGACCAAATATATCATCTAGAGGATCAAATTGGACTAGAAGATGTTCTGGCCAAAAATGAGACGATGTTGACGTCAAGAGACGATTGCTGACGTCATTCTGAGACGAAGCTAAATGAGACGGTCAAACTGAGACATAAAAAGTCAAACTAAGACGGTAAACAGTAACTAAGATGATAATGACATCATTATAAGATGATGCTGACGTCATTCTGAGACGAAGCAAAATGAGACGGTCAAACTGAGATGCAAAAAGTCAAACTAAGACGGTGAATAGTAATTGAAACGATAATGACGTCATTCTAAGATGATGCTGACATCATTCTGAGACGAAGAAAAATGAGACGCAACTAAAAAGTCTATGAATAGTAACACAGATGATATTATCCTTTATGTTCTATAGTCTATGTTTTACTCAACACAGACGAAGTCTGTGAACAGTAAAACAGACCATGTTATCCTCTATGTTTTACTCTATCCATCCTTATACTCTCCAATCCTCCTTGCCTCTGTGTTATGACGTTATCACAGAGGATACTTATACTCTTAAATCCTCATTGCCTCTGTGTTGGGACGTCATCACAGAGGATACTCTTCCTATGTATTTTCCTTTGCATCTACCTTATTTAATGCAATCCATTATTCTTCT
>JAOQML010000197.1:14772663-14784691 GCA_027568935.1 Erythroxylum urbanii
TAAATTAAAAAATTAATTGTACTAAAATAAATAACAGTTAATTATCTAATAATTTATATTAAAATTTGACAGGTTCTTTCTATAATTACTAATGTTTTTAATAATTTAAAATAACTAAAATCACAGTTGTGTATTTTTTTTTTACCTTTTTTATCTTTTTCAAAATATATAAAAGGTCACAAACTTTCCTTCAGTTTTATTTGTTTTCCAACCCGAAGCAACTAAAGAAAGAAGCGTCTTCCGGGATATTGAGAAGGGCTAGGGTTAGGGTCAGTTACTGGTGCTTTGAGTCAATACCTTCAAGTAAATAGCATTGACCATTTTATGGAAGAGTCTTTATATCATCGTAGAAGGATCCCATACATAACGTAGTAAAAGTATGATTTAATGCCGTACTAGTAAATGTGATAATAGGTAAATTTCTTTGGTATCAGAACTGATGGAACCAGAGGGATGAATGTTGAGTAAAGGATAATGCAAAAGGAACATCTGATACAGTTATCAGAACAAACAAAAGCAGTTTTGAACTGCAGAGAGTAACATTGCATGATTTAAGAAAACTAGAAAAGATTAGGAGGACACTGCAGAATACCACCTTTGAGTTTCCAAAATTTCTCAACTGTTAAGCTACATAACCGTTCCCGCTTTTGTTAATGGCCAAATAATAGGAAGCTCTCTCTATACGTGCCGTGCTATAAAGATGCACTTAATTGCCAGGTTAACAGTCACAAACTGAGAAGCAATGCCAATTTACTTACATCTTCTCTTCTTGTTTTTGTTCTACTTCTACAGCAATTTTGCATTCATGACAGGTTCTGTTCCTGTTTTCCTCTTCAGCCGACGTATATGCAATTTTTCCCGCCAATGATTCAACTTCTTTTCTTGCAGGTGGAACCCAACTTATTATTGTAAACAACTGCAATGAGAGCATATGGCCAGGAATCCTAGGTAATGCAGGTCATGTAACTCCGAACGAAGGAGGATTTCATCTCAGTAGTGGTGAACAAACAACCATTGAAGTCCCCAAGCTATGGTCGGGCAGAATTTGGGCGAGACAAGCCTGTTTCTTTGATAAGAACACTGGCAAAGGATCGTGCCAAACTGGAGACTGTGCAGGACTTCTACATTGCAGAGGTCTTGGCGGAACGCCTCCTGCAACATTAGTAGAAATGACATTTGGGACTTCAAAATCTGCCTTACATTACTATGATGTCAGTTTGGTTGATGGTTTCAATATTCCAGTTTCAATGGTGCCTATTGGTGGTGGTTCAGGGTGTGGAGTTGCCGCATGCAAGACCAACTTGAATGCTTGCTGCCCTTATTCATTAATTGTCAAGCGACGAGGGAAGGTGGTGGGTTGTAAGAGTGCATGTTTAGCTGCCAAAACCGATAGATATTGCTGTACTGGGAAGTTTTCAAGTCCTGAAAGTTGCAAGTCCACTGCCTTTAATCAAATTTTTAAGGCAGTTTGCCCCGAATCCTACAGTTTTGCGTACGACGAAGCTTCGGGGCTTAAGACTTGTAGGGCTTCTCTTTATGTTATCAGTTTCTGTCCTCTGAATTTAACTTGAACGAAACAGAGTAAAACCATGGATCTCGAGTCTTTCTTTTTCCAGGGCCATTTTGAGTGATTCCGTGGTGGAAATGGCTTCATTTTGCTTATTTGGCCCAAAATAGTAATGTTTTATTTTTGTCGCGAAAAGAATTTTTTTTTGATAAATCAGTAATGATATAAATTAAAAATTTATGTACAACAAAAGTTTGCTAAGGATGGCAGCCGGTTACCTATCCTAAAGGAGCTACCAAGAAAGCATGAGGAACCCTAACTGTTCCTCAAAAAATTAAAACAAGAGCAAGCTAAACTACGGCTTACACTAAAATCATATCAATGATCATCTAGTCGATAATACAACAATGCTTGCAAAAGATTCAAGCAACAATCAATACAGTTCCTACTAATCCTCTCCTCTGATAATTAGGGACAGAAAGAGGGCAGCTGTTCATTTCCTGATCAGTACTGAAAACTATGCCTGACACTTTGAAGAATATTGCCGATGAGTGAGCTAAATTTTGCTTGCCAATTCAACTTTCAAACCTGAAAAATAACTTAGAAGTAACAAGAAAACAAACCAAAACTCCTCTATTTACCTTCTCACAATGTTTGAGCTAACTTGTTCTATTACTAGGAAGATCACTTTAGTAGTAATGTTGCCCACTTCCATGGCAGTATTTTGGAAGGTTATAAGGTTTTTTTCAGACAATAAGATGTAAACAGTAACAGAAAGAAGGATGTTAAAAAGGTTAAGGTCAATGTTTATGTGGCTTTGAGGGTGGTTAAACCAAAGTAGGATGGATTGAAGGTTTTGCAGGTGTGGAATGTTTATCTGAAAGTGGCTGAGGCAGTGTAACCACACTGATTTAGAGAAGGAACAGTCAAAGAAGAGGTGATTGATAGATTCATTATCCAAGTAGCACAAGGAACAATGATTAGGAATATAAGTATAAAGGAGCTGATCCCTAGTCTACAGCTTCTTAATGATAGCTAACCACAAAATAAAGACATACCTTAGATTAGAACCCTTTTGCCACACTAATGGATATCAACGTACCTTCGACAAAGGTAGTCTCATCAGGGAATAAGCTGAAACATTGGTGTAAATTCTTGCAGGGCTTGCAGTCCATTCTAATCGATCGTGATGAGACCAATCGGGCTGGCATGGTAAGGTTTGAGCATGCGAATGGTTTCAATTGTGGCATCTTGCCAACACCACATATTATCTCTAAAATATCAGTGACTTTGCATTCATTGAAGTTCTAATCCATTAATAATTCTAGGCGTAGAGAAATCCTTGAAGATGTCTCTAGAGTGCCAAGGATCCTGCCATAAGAAAGTAGAAATTCTATTGCCTATCTTAAATCAGAAATAGTTCTCAATAATATTCCTAACCTGAATAATTTTCCTCCAGCTCCAAAAACTATTATGAGAAGGTTCGGCACACCACAAGTTGTTCCTTCCATAAATAATAGTGTGGACCCAAGAGCTTCCATGTCATTGAAAAGAAACCAAATTCTTTACCTAATAAGACATTGTTTCAAGTAGACAACTGTTTAATCCCCATATCCTCCTTTATTTTAGGTCTGCATATGTCATTCCATTTGACTTTTATATGAGTATTTCACCCAATCTTGTCAGACCACGAGAAGTTGCCAAGTTTAGACTCAATTTCTTTGTGAATATGAAAAAGGCCAAATTTGGGAGAATTATCTACAAAAGCAGGCTGTTGAGAACGCCAGATTTTGCAGTCGCTAGGACAATGCAATCACATCCAAAACTCAAAACAAAAGCAGGCTATTGAGAACGACAGATTTTGCAGTCGCTAAGACAATGCAATCACATCCAAAACTCAAAAAGATTTAAGACTTGTAGCACCCGTGTAAAAGAACTAGGTGTATAGAAAGCCATTCTTAGTCTTTCTGCCGTCTCAATTTCATAAGAATCTTATTGCCGGATGTCTTGTAGCAAAATGATACAGACTTCTATCAGGAAATTGCACCAAGTAACTGTTTTTATCAGCTTTCTTTTCTGGGAATAGGAATTTCGGTTGGCGTTTGAATTTGTAATCTGAAATAAAAGCCAAAGCAAACCAAAAACGGAAGATCAAAGCGGTTGTATCGTTTGCTTGGTACCATGATAAGAAAAAATCCATAATCCTTCTTGACGGCATCTACGTAGAAGAAACGATTCCAAGATACTGAACAGTATATAGGCCTGAACATGGGGGCCAGCAGACGTGATGGATCAAAAAGGCATCTGGAAGAAGGAATGGGTTACGGAAGCTCGTTACCAGTACCAAGCATCCTGGAAATAGTGGGAAAAGATGCTCCGTGTGCTTCAGGATGAGAGAACATGTTGTGCATGAGATTCTCTAACACAGGGTAAGAACTGGGAAGTAAGCACAGAGGATCTCATCCCGTGTGTTCCTGAATGTCATGTACAAGAATTCAGTCGTAGACCACAGGATACAGAGTCGTGTCCAGCTTTGTTTGAAATTCCAGTGATAAACTTATGCTTGCTTGTGAATGGAGATGAAGATGAGAGTAGAAAGCTTTATTTTGCCTGCAAGGAATGGGGTTTCTTTCAGGTAGCAACCAACTCCATTGTGCCTGCCTCAACTGAAGGTGCCTTATTTCATATAAACGTACGACCGAGTGTTTTCTTTTTTTCTTTTTCAGGTCACGAATCCTGGAGTACCGGAGGTTGTGCCACAAAAAATGAAGACAGCTGTGGCAGCATTTTTTTAACTTCCACTGGAAGACAAAAAAGAAGTATGCAATGTCAGCAAATGTTAAAGGATATGGCCAAGGCTATGTAGTCTCGTAGCAGCAAAAGCTTGCTTGATTGGTGCGACCTTATATTCTCATTGACATTCCCACCCAAATACAAACCAATCAAGTACTGGCCGTTGACCATACCAGGCTTCAAGTATGTCAAGTTGTCAACAACCACTATAACAGAACCATCTTAGTAATCTGCTTATGTCAACAACTATAACAAGACCTGATCTAGTTCTGGGCGTTAGCCCGCATTCTGATGCGACCTCCACAACAATGCTTATACAAGATAATGAAATCGCAGGACCGCAGATTAGATAAAAAGAAAAATGGGTCACAGTGAAACCAATTCCAATTGCCATACCAGTAGATATTGGTGACGTTACGTAGGTAAATCGTGAGATTCTACAATAATACATTAACGGACATATCACACGAATCACAGCCATGATAAACCCAAAAAAAGGTCCTCCAAATTATTATTTTTCTTAGAAGCATTCATACATAAGAAAATTTCAGAATCTCTTAAATACAGCCCGTCTCGGCCCCGTCTTTTACGTATTTTAGGATACATTCAAATGTGAGAATACTACCTTCTCTCTTTACACATCTTTAAAACTTGTACTACTTTTTAACTTTTTTTTCTGTGCAAGGATCAGCAACTTCCCATCTGAGCCTCAGCTAGCCTTGATTCTAGGCATAACTCAAGCTAACAAACTACAGTTTTAAGTACATACCAACAGATTTATTTTCATCCAGCTCCTGTCCATCTAAATAAATAGACAGGGCCGTCAATCTAGACATGAAAGGAAGAAAGAAGGGCTCATACTATTCCTCAGTTAGCTGTACATTCTCCTATGCCACTGATGCAGCTGGATGCAGGGTAAGAACACTGATCCTCCTTTCTGCAATAAAATTATGCCAATTGTTGTTAGTTTTACCACCCTTCTATTCCCATTTAATATGACACAAATTTCCATCTAAGAACCATAATAATCATTGACGAAATTAAGATAACTGCAACAAGAAGTAGATTACCTCCAGCTGCAACTAGTTTCTCCACACGAGCAACTATATGCTTCCCGTAAGTATACTTCTTCAGAGCATTCAAGTGAACCTTTATTCGATTAAGAATCAGTTCAAGTTGCTGGTCATCACAAGTTTCCAGCACTTTCTGTACAACATAATTCGCAAACTGGTCTTTCATCATGACCTGCATATGATGAAGCATAAAAACAGATAACCAAGAGCTGAGAGATTTCAAATTTAGCACAATTCAAGGCGATTAAAGAATCATGTCATATGAGGCATATGAGAGAGTTAATAACAAACATTACAAACATTGATGGATAGTTCACCTACTTTGAGAGGAAATACAAAGGCTTTGTTTGGCAATCAGCTAATTGCATTGGTTTATAACTGATAGTTGATTTAAACAGCGGATTGCATTAGCTGTTTGTTAGAGATGTCTGGTAAAATTAACTATTTGGTATTAACTGTTTATGTGTAAAATGACATATAAAGACATGACTTTAAAAAAATTATAATGACATGAGTATTATATTTTAATATTTTTTAAATACTTTTATAAGAATTTAAATATTTAATTTTACAAAAATTAAGTTTATAAATATATTAAAATATAATAATTATTATCATCTATCATAAATCCAGATAAATCTCTACCTCTAAGTAATATCTGGTCCACATTAAAGCCTGATCATTTACACAGTTATTAAAGATATACCATCACTGCAACAAAAATAAGAGCACAAGAGTTCCTGCTTGAAAGCAATCAGACCATCGTCGATAATATATAAACCAGAGCAATTGGTAGTAGTTAATAGATCCATTTGAGATTGGAGGGCATATTCGGCACTTGAGTAATCAGCTGAGGCAAAACGTTGCCCCTCCTTAGCTTGTTAAAAATCAGCTTATTAGGTTGGTAAAAACAGCTGGTCAATATGGTCAACCAGCTATGTTGGTTCAATCAGCTACTTTTTTACCTGATAAGCTAACATCCAAACAGAGCCAAAAGATATTTCATTCTCACAGCATAAAAGAATAATTATTGGAGGGTTCTTTATTCCCTTTACTTTTTATCTTTTTTCAAGGAGATGTTTGAGGGAAGGGGATGGGGTGGTGGGAGAGATGGAGGGCCCTGGTGCACCAAAGAAGGGAACTGGTGACCTGTGAAGAATATATATAACTTAGGCAGAAGATTAATATTCTCGATTAAAACGTTGCCAAAAAGTACATCACCAGCAGTAACATAGAATGGAAATATAGTAACACATGGTATATGAATAAACAGGTAAATACAAGGGAGAGGCACAAAAAGAAACAAGAAAATGAAGACAACAAAACCAACTTCTAAAGATTTGGAAGTTTGCAGAGTACAATCACATACCTGAAGAGGCTCATTTTCATCAGTAGAACCAAGCATCTCATCAACCAGGGTCTGCCTTTCTGTAGGAGTACCAAAAGTTAGACACTTCTCTATAACGTTGGAGGCAAACTTTTGTTGGCTCATTTGAACTATTTGCCCAGTTAGCTTAGTAATTATTGCTGAACGTTCATGTGGTTTTCCATGCTCCAGGACATGCTGCAACATTGTAGAAAACACCCATGTGAAAAGAGACAAATAATTCACACTAATCGCAGGCAAGGACATGTATGGAGATGGTGGACAAGTGTTAGGTTCATGATGGATAAAACCAACAGTAACTGAAGGCCAAAAATTTTCCCAACACTTGAGGTGGCAGCAACTAAATTTCCCTTTTGCATCAGAGGTTAGTAATTCAGCGACAATATGCTTGTTTAGAGCACATGTGAGGCTTGGAAAATGATTAGGCTATGACAATTGAGCACGATCTCTTAACCTAAAGGAGGCAGGCTATTCAAAGAATCCTTATATTGAATTCACAGACTATATGCTTGTTTAGAGCACATGTGAGGCTTGGACAATGATTAGGCTATGACAATTGCGCACGATCTCTTAACCTAAAGGAGGCAGGCTATTCAAAGAATCCTTATATTGAATTCACAGACTATGTCATTGCCCAGTTTGTTATCATGAAAAACATTCAAAATGGCAAACAAACCTGTACAACATAATTCCCATATTGATCTTGTGCCAACAAGCAAACAGACTGCAAAATTTCATCCATCATTATTTGCTGGGTCTTTGCATCATGACAATGCTCCAGAACCCGCTATAAGAAAACATATTTGCCAAGTTAGAGTTCTTACTGTTGGAACTGCATATCATTATATTAACAGGTAAAGCATATGTACATCCCGCAATGATGAGATTACATTTACAAACCTGTATAACACGACAACCATACGGATGGGTGGATAATGTGACAACTTGATCATAAAATGTTGAAATAATAAACTGTATAGCATTTTCGGGTACACATTCAATACACTTCTGGATGACATGGTTTCCATTCTGATCACGTACACAACGCATAATATGACCATCAAGCTCTTTCACCATTTTAGTCTGCTGGTCCAGCTTGACAACTTCTATAGCCTGATAATTCGGATCAAAATATGTAAAAATAAAAGTAAAGTTTCATAGCCAAGTTTAATATGTAATTCTTCACCAAGTCAACTTCCAGTATCCAAGATCAGTCTCCACAATATAAATATGTATCAATACGGTCAAGACACAAGTGTGATATGTCAGCATGCACCTTTTTCCATAAATATAACCATAAAAGTACATAAAACTTCAACAGAGTAAGTTTGTTATATGCATAACCAGTTCTCTTGCTCAAAGAAATGTCACAGAGGGATCATTAAATAAGTATACCCTTTGGATCACCCGGCAACCATACATTTGAAGGCTAAGAGTCAGCACATGCCCAGTTAGCTGGTCAGCCAGTTCTCTTATTTGAGACACAGATCCGTGCTCAAAAAACTGCAGACAAAGAGAAATTTAGCCAAAGGAATATCATCTCATATTTCTTTTTGGATGTATCTGATTCTGAATGCAATCATTTCATCACATGATCAAATTCAAGATAGTACAAGTCCAATGCAACCAGAAAATACCTTTTGAATCACATAATTACCAAACACATCAGTCATTAGTGAAAGGACCTGGGGCGTAATTTCTTTGAAGACCATGTTTTTCTCTTCTGTTGTGGCAGTCTCAAGTTTCTGTTGAATAAATCGACTCCCATACTGATCAGCACTATTCATCCAAGAAAAGTATTAGATATATAAAGGCCCGTGGTAAATAGAATTGAAGAGTGCAATCATGTAGGTCTACCTGAACTCAACAACATGACTAGCAATTTCTGAAAGTTCAAAACATTTAGTTTTATTGCTTTTGAACTCATCCAGTAAAGAGGAAGGAAAATTGCCATTCAGGTTAACACCAGATTCCGAGTTCCAGGCTCCAACAAGACCCCCAGCAAGATTCCTCGTCCCAGATGAAAAATGCACATTTCTTTCACTCTGCCTGACTGGACTACCTGATCCAATAGGAGAGTTCAGAAGCAGAGGCCCCACTAATGAGCTTCCAGAATAAGACAGATCAAAACCAGGTGCTGGATTTCCATAGAGATTGTGACTCATACTACCAGATTTGCAAGGGTAGGGCACCCCATACTGTGATTTTTGAGGTGCAACCAATGCTCCAAGATAAGCCTTTTGTAGTAGATCAACATATGGATTACATAAGTAATCTCTACCAATAGAAGGATTAACAACACCATAGTCATTGGATTGAAGGTACTGCAGATATAATGGGTCCACAAGGAGGCCCTGAAGAGCAGCATTACCTCCTCTTTGATTTTCAACTCTACCAAGGTTACGCAATTCGACTGCAGCAACCATCAAATTTAGGTCTAATGTACCCAGGGATCCAGAATCCAGCCCAGTTCCCTCCATTGCAGATGCAGCAGCCATATTATCAAATATTGGTGGAAATTTTCCACTCCCAAGCTGAGCTCCAGTCATAGATGGGAATGAAGAGTTGATCTGATACCCACTTAAATTATGGTTTGCGAGTGAAGAATTTAGGTAGTCCATGTTTGGGATCTTAATAGGAGAGCCACCTCTGCCACTAAGAGTTGGGGTAGACAGTCCTTTCATATGAGAGTTGGGAGAAACAGAATTCGCATACAAGTGTTGGTTGACATTGTTATGGCCGCCTACCATATTGAAGGGGTTTTGGTGATAATCAACTCCATTTTGAGCTTGAGAATTTGAGTGATTCTCTCCATCAACCACCTGATTTGACGAAAGATTTAGTTCCGAAAAAGCACCAACCAGCTCAGTTGATTCAGTCAAACTTGATGAAATCCCAGTGAATATATTCGGACTATTTCCATCTCTCTTGTCCATAGAACATGCCCTGCCTCCTCCAATGGGTAGAATTTGAGGACTGGGAACTCTAGCCATGATCTGAGGGTCAGGCGTTCCACTTCGTGATGAGGCACCTAAGACTGAAGCATAACTAAGAGATACTGATGAACCAGTATTTGGGATCAAAGACCCACCCTGTTTATTTGCATTACTGCACAAAATATCAACAGACCCCAAATCATGTTGGAGATGAGCAAGCTGGGCTTCAGAGGGATCTATGTCTTCCTTAAGGACATTGCAGCTTGCTGGATGAGACGAATCCCTCAAGATGGGTTTTGTATGACCCCGACCATCCTGCATTGCAAAGCAAATTTGTAAAACTAAAACAGGGACCAGAATAAGAAAGAAAATGCTAGAAGATCTTGACCCAGCCGTAAATAAAAATTAACATAGATAAACGAGTTCAGCAAAGATAGTAATTAGACTTGATCTCCAAGAAATTAATAAACATATGAATGTAAGGTAGATGAATATACTCCGGTGACCAGTGCTACTGCAGTCAGTTATAATAATAAAAGACAGTTCATACGAAATTGCACCAAAAAAACTCGGTATTGATACTTTGTACAGGATGCAAACATTACTTGCAGAAACATGCTGCAGGATTGTGCGTGCTATAATATTTGCTTAATCATAAGAAGAGGGGTGAAGTAAGTCTATGTTATAAGACGTTTCAAAACAGAAAAGCCCATAGACAACTCTAGGTGGCACCAAGATAATTAGATTGGTATCCCCACATCAACTATTGATTGCATAATATATATGTCATGGTATAGGAATCTAAAAAAATCAAACCAAGTAAACAGGCAACAAAAACATAGAAAAGGCAGTATGTAGGTCGATAATTGAAGAAACCATATTAATAAAATAAACATCCTTTGCTCAAGAGATAACGTGAAGGATGTAAGAAACTGTTAAGGAAATTTTCACCAAGCAAATAAAACCCAGCAACCACATATGAAAACCGTTAAAAAAGAAAACAAAGAATGCTACAGTTCCGAGCTTCACCTGAATCATCTCTGAAATGCTCTTTTGCCCCACTCCTAGACCCCACCCGGCTAACCCGCTCAGCCCATCTCCTCCCCACTCCTCATTTCCACCATTCCCGCTCCCGTTGTCATACTTGCCTTCACCAAATCCTGGCTGCACAGAGAAAAATGAACTCCTCCCTTCCTTATCACCAACTCTACTCCCCTTTCTTCCATCTCCAACAACAGAATTGACCCCAACACCGTGTAATTTCTGATCAAACCTCCAATCCTCCTTTGAAACAAGAGGAGGTGGCAATCTAGGATTCAAGTTCACATTAGAATAATAATAATTAATACAAGCTGGATCAGACTTTATTTCTTCTTCACTCAAGAAACCACCTTTATTGCTCTTTCTTACACCACGGAACCCAGCAGCATCAAACAACCCTCCAATCGAACTTAAAGACCCTTCCACTGTAGGCGGGGCCGACCCACCTCGGAAAATGTGCTCTTTGTCTCTTTCGCTTGCTGCCTGTTGTTGCAACCTTTGCTCTCTGATCAGATTGCCCAAGTCCTCGTTTTTGAGCATTGATCGGATTGATATATCGGGTAAAATATTAGGATATGTATCTGTGATCATTAGATGAGCGGGTAAAGATTCAATCTTTAAGCTAAAAGTATAGACAAGAAGTCTCAAATAAGTTGGTTTTGTTGATCAAAAGTTTCAAAGCCAAAATCCTTGTACCAAAAAACAAAAACAAAAAGAAAAAAGAAAAAATGCCAAGGCCCAAGTCTTAGTTGTGTATAAGAATAGTAGATTTTGTGAAAATTTGCGTGCATATACAAGAGATCAGATAGAAATGGTGAAGTGATGCAAATGACAGAAGGTGAAGGTGGCTCTCGCCATGCTTTTTAAGAGATAGATTGGGCAGATAAAGAGTAAACACAGAGAGACTGAAGTGAAGAAATGGAGGAGAGTGATAACCATAAAGTGGTGGACAGATCTAGACCGTTGGATTTCAGAAGTGACCGCGGGGAGTATATGTTCTTACAATAGGTATTGGGTCGTTACTCCTTATGCCCGTTTGTTGGTCGAATAGTTATTCTATTATTGATATATTAGTAATAAATAGTTATTTTTTGGTTTGGTTAAAAAATAATATGTAGAATAATTAATTTTAGGTTTAGTTGTTCTTATATTTTAAGTAATAGTTAAAGATAACTCTCTTCTATCTTTACCTAGTCTGCAAAGCGTGGAATAGGTTAAGACAATCTTTATTTTTTTCTTATATAAGAAAATTAATAATAGTAATGATAATAATAAAATAAAATACAATATA
>JAOQML010000197.1:14795624-14815791 GCA_027568935.1 Erythroxylum urbanii
CTCTTACCAATTAAGCTTCTAATTCTTCAAGTCTTCAAAACTTCACAAATTCTCTACTCTTCACTATCCATATACGATACTCATCATCACTTGAGGGGGTGAGAGTTTGGTTAGGAGTTTTTAAGAAACCAAAGAAGAGCAAGCAAGGTCAAGGTGTAGAAAAGTGGGAAAGAAAATGATCACAACTCAAAGAGAACAAGGAGAAGAGGAGCTACGGATGATGGAGCCTTTTCATTCAAAAACACTTAACAAGAAGAAGAACAATAAGAAGAGTCGTGAAAGACAAACATAAATGACTTTGGTATTAATGAACAAGTAATGTGGTCATGTAGGCAAGTGACATGTGTCACTTGCCACATGTCACGCTCTCAAGCCTTTCTTTAATTTCTTTCCAATTTCTACTCCAATTTCTCTCCAAAATTCTAATGGCTCAAATAAAAAATTCTTAAATTCATGAGTCTCAATTTCCAGTGCAATTGGACAGTCATTTCCACTACCGGTAAACCCTCATTCTACCACTTGGCATTTTTCCTAGTCCAAAATTGACCCCGAAAAATTTCCCGAAAAATTTATAAAATTCACTAAAAATTAGAAAACCACATTAACCCTCTCCAACACAGTTTTTCATTCACAAATCATATTTTTTTATAATTTACAAATATATCGGGAAATGTCATGAATGCATGTACAGTCATTTACATGTGCAAAATTCACTATTGTATGCATGAACATGTCAATACAATTTTAAGCACTTATAACCTATTCCAAATGACTATTTTACCCTTCCCATTGGTGAGGGGATGTTATATAAATACATTTATTCAAGTGACATAAATATAAGGATAGGTTACAAGTATTTTAGTTGACTTGTATATTCATTTCATTCCATTTGAGCATGAATGAATTAGTTGAAATGTTGGATTATGTTGGATGATTGCCTTTAAGATTGAAAGATTTCTTTAAGATTATCACCATTTTTCCACTATCATATAGTTGTGTGTTTTGGGAATGTTCATGTTTGGTGTAATGCGTTTATTGTGTTATGAATTGTTTTTACTTTTGTGACCATTGCATGGAAAGTACATGTGACATAGGTTTTTCATTTTAATGTTGCACGATTGTGTATATGTTATGCTTATTGTGGCCATGTTAGTGTTTAATTTTGTTATAGTATGTTGTGCATACATTTTGTGTAAGTTGGTGTGTTAACCTTACCATTGCATTCAATGTGTGCATGCATAAGTTTCATTGTGTGTGTTGTTATTTTATGTATTACTTGACATGTGTTAAGGTAACAATAAGCATGAATGAAAGTTGGGACATTATAATAGGAGTGTGACATTGGTGGGCACAGTTGTGACCTTACTAGTCACAGTCGTGATATAAAAATTTAGCTAGAACAAAAGTGTTATGCCAGCCATGTTTTCAAAACAACTAATTGTAGAAAATCTGGAGGCTAGGACAAGACAAGAGAAGAAACACGTGAGTGGGTCAGTATAAGCAAAAAAATTGACAAAAAGTGAGAAAGGGGAGCAAAAATGACAGTTGTTGAGGTTTGGTGTACCAACCATGTGATGAGTGATTTAGGGTTGTATAAAAACAAGGAAAGGGTGACAAAAAGAGAGGAATTTCATGGGAGAGCATAGATGAAATGAGGAGGGGCAGAAAGGTGGCATTTGGAGCTGCATATTGGAGAAGAAAACTAAGGATTCCCAGGTTACACCAAAGCTGTCCAGATTTCCAGCTTGCTTCTTCATGCAACAAGCTTCTTTTTCCTATTTTTCTCATCTTTTTCTTTGAATTTTTTTGTTTATTGTATGGGAAAAAGTTTGAAACATGTATTGATGATGATTGACTTGTGTTTGATGAATTGCTAAGCTATGTTTAGGATTATTCTTACTCAACCAATGTAAGACTTCACTTTTGTGTAATGTTATGATCATTTATGTGTGTTTATGGTATTTCGAGGCTCATTGTCAGTCTAAGTAGAGATATGGAGCTGAGAAATATGTTGTGAGTGTACCATGAGAGTGGGCATTCATATAGGAAATTCCATTTATCAAGTTACTTCATCATTTATGTAATAGTCGGTTTCCTAACCTATTGAGGAATTAGAGTGATAGTTACATGAATTGCAACATATTAGAAAGAATTGGTACATTTGGGATATTATTTAGAGCTAAGTTAGTTTGATAATTGAGGTAGAACTTGAGCTAAATAAGTAAGTGAAATTCTAATCTTTGTGGTATGTTGAAATAGAAATTTTTTGATAACTAAATTGGGATAGAATGCCTGTACAGTTGATGATGATGTTGTGCTGGAATGTGATGGATGAATTAGATACTTTTCTATTTTCTTATTGATACATGAAAACAGTAGGTTGTAAACTATTAAATGGATGATTTGGGTTGATATTTGAAGTGTAAATGAAGGTGGATTTATGGTGAAGATAGGTGCTATTGAATTGTTCTTGAATATGGAAAATTAGAGCTATAGATGTGTTTGTAAAAAGTAACAGTTAATGATATAAGTGAGCTGAATTTTGTAAGCCTTAGGGTAACTAATATGGAAGTTAAATTAACCTGAAGTGAAGTAACCTTAAACAACATGAAATCAGGAAAATTGCAGTTGTTAGTGATGTCTCTATGCTTGAAAATGTCGTGAATTATTAAAGGCAGTAAAGTTACACACATTAGTGATGTTAATGACAAATTCTAGAATTTTAATTTCAGCCTTGTTTACATGTCGAACCAGCTGAGAAATTTCACTCTAAATTTGTATATTTAGACTTAATTAAGGCTAGGAATGAGCCTAGATTGTTTCTTGATGAATTGGTTAAGAGCTTGATAAGTTTATGTAGTTAATTGATGTCATAACCTAAAGCATGGACTGTTTTGATGTGGTTATGTTCAAATATAGAAATTATGACTTGTTAAAGGAATAAATGAGTTCTTTTATTGAAAACATGATCTTAAGGACATGAGTAATATGTATAACGTATGGATGAAAGAGCATCGAAGAACATGGGGTAATTATGAATGAGAATTGGGTAAATGTATGAATTTATATTACTAGAAAAAGTTTGGTGAATGTATAGTCTAGCTTGCTAAAATTCCAGATTTAAAGTAATAATAGTGTGTGTGTTATAAGAGGATTTTTTATCATGAAATTGTTCAAGGATAAGTGAAAAGTATGGTCGATGAATTTGGTGTGAATCAAGCTAATTTAAAGGTACAAACTTGATTGCAAAATGGTAGTGTACAAAATATCATGTTTGAATGGTCTTAGGGTGTATAAGCACAAATTGAATAGTCAAGATCTATGTATAAGAATACATACCTAGAGAGTCAATTGAGCATGCATTGAACATGACACTTATACATATGCATGATTGAATATTTGTATGATTAAACAAGTTAGTGATTTGTGAACTATATGTGTTTTGCATGACTATAGATGCACAAGTTGATCGTCAACATCCAGACACTGTCGGATCATCAAGGCAATAGCTTTCTGAACCATTAACCTAGATGTTTCTCACTATGATTAAATTTTTTTTAGCTAACTTTCAGTTATTGAAGGGTTACTTACATGATTGCTATGATTTTGGACATTGTTGGTCTGAGGGGTTTGATACTTGGGACTGTATATGGAAGTGTTTTCAAATTGTATGTGTAATATGGAATGTGTACTTAACCAAATGTTGAATGCTGGACTCAAGTCGAAAGAATGTGATAAATGACATGAACACATTAAATGAAAAGTATTGATAGCATATTATGTGAATTGATGCATTCCATTACATTGATATGCATGATTAGATAAAGGAGTTATGATTGGAGTGACGAATGTGAAAAAGAGCTTTAAGCTCCAAAATTATACACAGAGAGCCACATGCTCAGTTAATAATGAGCTCGATATCCACAATGGGTATGGGACAGTAAATGAAATGAGCTCGATATCCACAACAGATACAGGACAGTAATTAGGCACTCAGTCACAAAAAAGTAAAATGGAAAAGGAGTCACGTAGGCATTTTCATATTTATAACTTTACATATGTCATATGAAAGATTGAGATGAATCATTGGATTGTTCTAAAATGGTGATATGAAATGTTTTTATACATGTTGTACTGGTTGAAATATGATAAAAATAAAATGTGATGTGGGCTTTGATACTGAATGAGGTGATAGACTTGTTGAACTTGGTTATATACTTATGATGTTTATATTCTGACTTGAGTGAGCACATCGATGATGGTTCACTCACTGAGTTCACAAACTCATCAAAATTGCAATGTTGATTTTTAGGTAGAATGGAGTTATAGCTTCTACGGCAATTTACTAGAATTCTAGTACTGTCATTTTGGGAACAAGAATGGCTTAAAGGTTTGGTCAGCTAATATCTAAAGAGTCTAGTTAGAATGTTTTCAGTTAGCATCCCATTTCATATTGTACATTTTGTATAAAGTAGTAAACTCTCAAATGTTATATAATGTATATACATGGATTATGAATTGTAATGACACAAAGTAATTTTATATTTGTGAATGTGTTGGGAAGATTTAATCATTTTGAATGCTTGTGAAATGTGTGATGCCTTAAATAAGTCAATGTGACTGCTCCAGTGTGCTATTCTGGTAGGGTATGTTCTAGAATATCCTTTGGATGTTTGGGCATATGCACTATGGAAGTGGTTCGTTATAGTTTTGGTATCAGAGCATGGTTTGTCATCCATAGGGACATATATGAGCATTTTAAAAATGACATATACTGAGAGACTCGTATAGTGATCACAGTTATTGTTTGATATAGGTCATCCGCTATAGGAGATCAAGTCGCATAATCAATTGACCTTGAGTCCGTAAGAGCGAATAGGGAGTCCCCAGTACCCTAATTTAAACAAATGCTTCAGAGAATTCTTGAGATGAGAGAAAGGAGGAATGATAAACTTAGGAAGTAGGAGGCTGTAGACTTCTATGAAAGTACAGACATTGTTAAGGCAGAAGGTTGGTTGGAAAGAATGGAGCAGGTATTTGATCAGATTGACTATGAGTCAAATGAAAGGTTTGACTATGTAATCTTGCTACTCTAACGTTCGGCTTATCAGTGGTGGAAGACTGTTCCTGATAGTTCCACCTGACCTTGTAGATTGATATATGAAGATTTTCTAAAGGTTTTTAAGGAGAACTATAGTCCAAATATCTACTTGGATAGAAAGATGAAGGAATTCGTAGACCTAAAACAGGGAAGTCTTACTGTAGTTGAGTATTTGGTGCAATTTAATGAATTAATTGGGTATACTATTGCTTTAATTTCGACCGAGGAAGATAAGTGTAGGCGATTTGAGGATGGATTGAATATGGAGAACAGAACGAGGTTGGTTATTACTAATTTGAGTAGTTTTACTGAGCTGAGAGTTGCTTCGATTCGAATTGAACAATTACTGAAGGATGGACATGGAGAGTATAGGCAAGAGTCCAAAATTAATAGGCATAGTGAGTCTCTGGTTGATTTTAGCAGGAGATTTAGTAAATGCCATAATAGATCATCACAGTCATAACTGAGATCAAGACAGTCAGGGTTTAGACCGTTAGAGAGTTTTGTTCAAACGGGTAGTGGTAGATGTCAAGTATCTAGAGGGCAAACACAACAGATGCCTAGTTTTAAGCATTGCGGAAAGACTCATGGTAGAGAGTGTTGGAAGATATTGGAAGCTTGTTTGTGTTGTGGCTATTTTGAGAATCTGATTAGAGATTGTCCTGTGACTTTAGGAGCACAGTCTAGAGTAAGAGGAGGATAAGTGACTGAGACGACTGTCTAGAAAAGTAGAGTTAGTGGAGCAGGAAAGAGAGGCAGAGGTAGGGTAGAACAAGTTCAGCAGGTCTTAGTGTTAGGACTGAGGTGCAGAGTAACCAACCATAGTCCCAAGCTAGGATCTTTGCTATCACCAGAAAGGAGGCATATAATTCTCCAAATGTCATTGCAGGTGTGTCACATGTCTTTCAATTTAAGGCATATGCATTATTAGATCTAGGATCTACACATTCATTAATTACTCCACATTTGGCATCAAAACTGCATTATGAGAGAGAGATATGTTGAAAATCGGCTTAGAATTGAGTACTCCAGTAGGTAGTACTACAGTGTTTAGGAAGTATGCATAAGTGCATTATTCGAGTCTATTAGGCATAGTTAAAGCTAATTTGATACTATTGCAATTAAGGGAGATATATCTTAGTTTGGGTATGGACTGGCTTATTTCACATAGGGTTGTGATGAACTGCTACACTAAAGAAGTCATCCTTAAATCTCCTAATCAACCAAGGGTTATATTTCAAGGTGTTAGTCAAGCAGTGCCAACCAGGTTAATTTCATCAATGAGTGCTCTTAGACTAATTCGAAGTGGATGTGAGAATTACTTAGCTTATGTGATAGATACCTGAGTTAAGTAGACAATTCAGGATATTCCTGTTGTTAGGGATTTTTTGGATGTGTTTTCTACTGAATTACCAGGATTACCCCCAGATAGGGAGACAAAGTTCACAATTGACCTTATTCTAGGTACAGCTCCTCTATCTTTTCCTCCGTATAGGATGGACCTATAAAACTTAAGGAACTTAAGACTCGGTTGCAGGAGTTATTGGATAAGGGATTTATTAGACCTAGTTGTCACCCTAGAAGCTCCAGCTTTGTTTGTGAAGAAGAAGGATGGGACTTTAAGATTACACATTGATTATAGGTAGTTGAATTGGGTGATAGTGAAGAATAAATATCCCTTACTAAGAATAGATGATCTATTTGATCAGTTACAAGGAGCTCGAATGTTTACTAAACAAGATTTAAGATCAGGGTATTATCAATTGAAAATAGTAGAGGTTGATGTACCAAAGAGTGCATTTAGAACTAGATATGGGCACTTTGAGTTTTTGGTGATGACTTTTGGGTTAACAAATGCTCTGATGGCTTTTATTGTGTTGATGAATAAAGTGTTACAACCTTACTTAGATTATTTTTTAATTATATTCATAGATGATATATTAGTGTACTCGAATAGCAGAGAGAAACATTTTGAGCATTTGAGGTTGGTCTTCCAGATAATGAAAGAGAAACAATTGTATGCCAAGTTTAGTAAGTGTGAATTTTGACTTGATCAAGTGGTGTTCTTGGCTCATATAGTATCTGGACAGGGCATACAGATATAACCAAAGAAAGTTGAGGTAGTAATAAAGTGGGAGGCACCTAGAAATGTGTCTGAGATTTAGAGTTTTCTTGGACTAGCAAGTTATTACAAGAAGGTTGTCGAGGGTTTTCATTGATCTTAGCCCCTTTGACAAAGCTTTGGAGGAAGAATGTACCTTTCAGATGGACTGATGAATGCTAAAGGAGTCTTGAGGAATTAAAACATCGATTAACTACGACACTGGTGTTAGCTATTCCATCAAGATATGGAGGATATGTCGTGTATAGCAATGCTTCACATCAAGGATTAGGATGTGTTTTGATGCAGTATAGTAAAGTGATTGCATATGCATCGAGACAGTTAAGGTCTCATGAGTTCAACTATCTGGTTTAGGATTTAGAACTTGGTCCAATGGTGTTTGTTTTGAAGATTTGGAGAAATTATCTATATGGTGAAACATTTTAGATATTTACAGATCATAGAAGTTTGAGATATTTATTGAGTTAGAAGGAGCTGAATATGAGAGAACGACAATGGATTGAATTGTTGAAGATTATGATTACACAATTGAGTATCACCTAGGTAAAGCTAATGTTATAGCTGATACATTAAGCAAGAAATCCAATAGTAGTGTGGCTCAAGTTCAAACATCGAGGTTACCAAACCTAGTTCAATTGAGAGCATTTCATATTGAGCTTAATTTTGGGTAGAATGAAGCATTGTTAACTATATTGAAGCTTAGAACTATGTCGCTTAAAAGGATCAGAAAAGCTTAAATCAGGATCCAGAATTTGTGAAAATTATTGAGAAGTTAAAACAAAATCTGAATTCTAAGTTTGAGTTGAGGGACAATGCATTGTGGTTGAAGCAGAGATAATGTGTACTTGATGTTGATCATCTAATAAAAGAAATCTTAGAGGAAGCACACATAGGAACTTATACTATGCATCCTGGTACTACTAAAATGTACAATACGTTGAAGCAACATTTTTGGTGGCTAAGGATGAACAAGCTAGTGGCTGAGTATATTGCCAAATGTTTGACATGCTTACAAATTAAAACAGAGCATTAGGCTCCGATTAGGAAGTTACAATCATTACCTATTTTGAAATGAAAATGGGAGAGGATTACATTGGATTTCATTATGGGTTTGCCGAAGACTACAAGGCAACATGATGCCATATTGGTCATTATTAACAGAATGACAAAATCGACCAATTTCTTACCTGTGCGAGAGAATAACACACTGAATCAATTAGCTCGTATATATGTAAATGAGATATTAAGGTTACATGGAGTTTTAGTTTCTATTGTATTAGACTGGGATCCAAGATTTATTTCTAGATCTTGGGGTAGTTTACAAGTAGCATTAAAGTTGAATTTTAGTATAGCATTTCATCCTCAGATAGGTAGGCAGAGTGAGAGGACTATTTAAACTGTTGAGGTTATGCTTAGAGCTTGTATTTTAGAGTTTTAAGGAGCATGGGCTCAATATATAGCTCTTATTGAATTTACATACAATAATTATTATCACATTAGTATTGGTATGGCTTCGTATGAGGCGTATATGACAGAAAGTGTCAATCACCGTTGCGCTAGGATGAAGAGGGTCTAAGTATTATTGAAGGCCTAAGTTGATACAAGATACTGTTGATAAGGTAAAATCCATTCGTAGTAGGATTAAAGTGACTCAAGACAGGTAAAAGAGTTATACAGATCAGCACCAGAGAGATATGAAGTATCAAGTAGGAGAAAGGGTGTTTTTGAGAGTGTTTCCCTGGTGAGGATTGCTAAGGCTTAGTAAAAAGGGTAAGTTAAGCCCTAGATACATTGGTCCTTATGAGATTATTAAGAGAGTTAGACCATTGGCTTACAAGTTAGCATTACTAGCAGAGATGGCTCAGATTCATAATATGTTCCATGTTAGTATGCTCAGGAGATATCGGTCAGATCCGACACATGTATTACTCGCACAGGAAGTTGAAATTGTATCTAATTTAAGTTATGTGGAGGAACCAGTCAAAATAGTTGGGTATTAGACTAAGCAATTAAGAAACTGAATGATTCCATTGGTTAAAGTCGAGAGAGGAAGCTATATGGGAGACTGAGGAGAAAATAAGGAATCAGTACACCCATTTATTTGATCAATCAGGTAAGAAGTTTGAGGACAAAATTTCTTAAGGGAAGAGAATTGTAATAGTAGATTTCCTAACCTATTGAGGGATTAAAATGATAGTCACATGAATTGCAGTATATATTAGAAAGAATTGGTACATTTGGGACATGATTTCATTCACATGCATAAGGTGAGAATATATATGCACATAAATGTTGATTTAGGAAAATTGCACTCAATTGACATATTCTAGGGTATAAAATGTTTAAGATGATTATGATTTGATTGTGTATTGCTTACATCTTGAATTTTGGTTTGATGGATTACAAGTAGTAAATATGGAATTAATTGTTACAATTGAAATTTTGATGAATTAAAATGTACATTTAGTTTAGGAAAAATATCAAGTGGCAAGATAAGTTGACACATGAAAATTTAGGATGACTAAACTTATAAAATGAATGACATTTGGCATGAAAAATTAAGTGACAAATGGCAGCAGTGATTAAGTGATAAATGGCCTAGCATAATTGTGGCAAATGGCAGTTTATATAGAGTACAAGTGACTTACATGCATAGGTGACAAATGTCATTATATAGTAGTGACACCTAGCACCTAATGAGTTAAGCTACTGCAAGGATAGTTTCTATTGTGTTCATTCTTCTTGTTTCCTTTACTCTCACCACCGTAACACTCACACACCTTCACAACTTGGAATGTTGCTTCAATTTCGTTCATAGTCACTTCAAGATCCATACAAAAATATGCTCAAAGATAGCTATAATCTGCTATCATCATTTTGCCTTTGCTGAAATCATTTCACTTCCATCTTGTACGTGGATGATTTTGTATGCATGGAGAGCTAAGTTAGCTTAATCATTGAGGTGTAACTTGAGCTAAATAAGTAAGTGAAAATTTGATCTTTATGACATGTTGAAATAGGAATTTTATGATGACTAAATTGGAACGGAATGTATGTGGCATTGATGATGATGTTGTGTTGGAATATGAAGGATGAATTGATTACTTTTCTATTTTGTTACTAATGCATTAAATCAGTAGGTTATAGACTATTAAATGTTTGATTTAGGTTGAGACTTAAAGTATAAATGAAGGTGGATTCATGGAAAAGATAGGTGTTATTGAAGTGTTCTTGAATCTGGAAAATTATAGCTGCAGATGTGTTTGTAAAAAAAGACTGTTAATGACATAAGTGAGCAAAATTTTGTAAGCCTTAATGTAACCAATACGGAAGTTAAATTAACCTAATATGAAGAAACCTTAAAGGACATAAAATCTGGAAAATTCCAGGTGTTAGTGATATCTCTAAGCTTGTAGAATTCATTAAGTATTGAAGGTAGTAAAGTTGCACACATTAGCGATGTTGATGACAAATTTTGGAGTTTTAATTTCATCTTTATGTATATGTCGAACCAGCAGAGAAATTTAACTATAAATTGGTATTTTTGGACTTAATTAAGGCTAGGAATGAGCCTAGATTGTTGCTTGATTAATTAATTAAAATCTTGATAAGTTTATGTAGTTAATTGATGTCATAATCTATAGAATGGATTGTTTTGATGTGGTTGAGTTCAAATATGGAAATTATGATTTATTAAAGGAGTAAATGAGTTTTTTTAATACAAACATGATCTTAAAGACATGAGTAATGTGTATAAGGTATGGATGAACAAGCATTGACATATTATGAATGAGAATTTGGTAAATGTATGAATATATTTTGCTGGAAAAAGTTTAGCGAATGTATAGATCTATTTTACTGAAATTCTAGATTTAAAGTAACAATAGTGTGTTTGTGTGTGTGTGTTTGTGTGTTTGTGTGTGTGTGTGTGTTATAACAGGCTTTTTGATAATGAAAGTGTTTAAGGATAATTGTAAAGTATGGTTGATGAATTTAGAGTGAATCAAGCTAATTTAAAGATACAAACCTAATTGCAAAATGGTAGTATACAAAATATAATATTTGAATGGTCTTAGGGTGTATAAGCACAAATTGCATAGTCAAGATATATGTATAAGAATACATACCCAGAAAGTCAATTGAGCATGTATTGAACATGACATTTATACATATACATGACTGACCATTCATATGATTAAACAAGTTAGTGATTTGTGAACTATGTATGTATTGCATGACTATAGATGCACAAGTTGATCGCCAACATTCAGACATTGTCAGATCATCAAGGCAATAGCTTTTCTATAGCGCACTATGAGTTAAACTAGATGATTCTCACTATTATTAAATTGTTTTTGGTTAACTTTTAGTTATTGAACGGTTACTTATATGATTATTATGATTCCAAAAATTGTTGGTCTGAGGAGTTTGATACTTGGGATTATATATGGAAGTGTTTTCAAATTGTATGTGTAACATGGAATGTGTACTCAACTGAATGTTGAATGTTGGACTCAGGTCCAGAGAATGTGATAAATTACATTAACACATTAAATGAAAAGTATTGATAACATATTATATGAATTGATGCATTTCATTTCAACAATATGCATAATCAAATAAAGGAGTTGTGATCGGAGTGACCAACGTGAAGAAGAGTTTTAAGCTCAAGATTTTTGCATAAAAAGCCATAAGCTCAGTTAATAATGAGCACGATATCCACAATGGGTAGAGCACAGTAAATGAAATAAGTCGGTGTCCACAATGAATATCGAGACAATAAATAGGCACTCAGTCACAACAAAGTAAAATGGAAATGGAGTCACATATGCATTTGCATGTTTATAACTTTACATGTATCATATGAATGATTGAGTGAATTATTGGATTGTTCTGAATGTTAATATGAAACATTTTTAAACATGTTGCACTTATTGAAATATAATAAAAATAAAATGTGATGTAGGAATTGATACTAAATAAGGTGATATACTTGTTGAACTTGGTTATATACTTATGATGTTTATATTCTGACTTGAGTGAGCACATTGGTGATAGTTTACTCACTGCATTCACAAACTCGTCAAAATTACAGCGCTGATTTTTAGCTATAAGGGAGTTCTAGCTTCTAAGGAAATTTAGTAGAATTTTAGTATTGTCATTTTAGAAATAAAAATTGCTCAGAGGTTTATTTAAATATACATATCAATTGAAATATTAATACCTTATTCATACACCTATGACACTTGTAAGCTTCCACTTATTATTATTTATTAATTAAAAAGGCAAACTAGCATTAAGTATCCTTTCATGAAATTTCTTGCTATTTTTAAAAGATCAGTAGGTTTATTTATTGAGCAACATTTTTTTATATTTTCTTGAATGATCACCTACTCTTCTTACAAAAAGGCAAGCACGTTGACATGAATGTCCCGTAGTTACTCAACTAGGTTACATTTTTTATTTAACTTGGTTAGAGTGTCATTATAGCCTTTTGAAGTGAAGGCAAACATTTTATCGTGAATGCCCCTAGTTACTTAGTTACATCACAACTCTCAGATGGCTACTAGCTCTATTCTTAACCCAATTTTCTTAAAAAAGGTCCTCGCAGAATAGTTATTTTATTTAACACACTTTTCTTAGCCTCCTTCATTTCTTCTTAGTCAATCACTCTCGTGAAAGGGTACTAATAATGCTAACCAATTTAATTGTCTATAATTATGAATGTATACAAATAAAAGTCATAAAGTGAAAAATAGGTGTCATATCCTAATTAACATGTAAAATCATCCCTAAGACACTTACAACACAAAATTTATAAGTTACTATACCTTTACAATTTAAATGACCATGTTCAAAGCTAAACTAATTCCATTCAATTTTTTCCATTGACACATTCACACAATTCATTCGTCATAATACCAACCTAATAAAAAATTATACAATTGTAAAATTCATACACACAATATATAAAATTGCAAAATTCCCACATACATAATATGTAATTGCATATACATCCCCACACTTGAACAACACATCATCCTCAATGTGAAGAAAAAAAGAATACAAATAAAAATAAATAAAGAACAATAAATACAAAGTAAGAGCAAGAATACTTATATTATTTTAGTGGTGATGGTGTGGGTAATGGAATTTGAAGACGTGCTATGCTATAAAATTCCAATAACACACTCACTACAAAACATTAAAAAATATAAAAATAACAAAGTTCTAACAAAATAAACTATTAAGTTAAATTAAATTAAATCATAATTCTTGTATTGCCTCCTAAGTAGCGCTTGATTCATGTCATTAGCTTGACATATTGTTCCTTCTACCCATAACTTGGGTCTATAATGAGTGGTTTGCCGCCATGCACCCTTTTCTCTAAATAGCAATTTAGTAGCCTGTAAATAAGCTACATGTTGTTAGAGAATAAAAAGGACATAATTAATTAAATTAAGAAAACCATGTAATTTCAATGATGCCCTTTTTGGTAAAAAACTGCAAATAGCATAAGGAATGATGAAATTCCCTAAATTATCAATTAAATCCAACAGTTTGTCCTATAAGAAGTTTTTCTTTTTCAATAATCACCGTTGTCTCCTCTTATTCTTCCTTTGATGATTCAACTACATAAATTCTTATAAGCGAGATGCCTTGCTTCAGATTATTTAATACCTTATTCATATTGAATTCCACTTTTTCATCACCAATTTAAAGGATAAGGTTGCCTTCATAGACATCTACTAAAGCTTTTCCAGTGCTTAAAAAGTGTATACTAAGAATTAGTGGACAGTTTTGACACTCTTCAAATTCTATCATAACAAAATCTATAGGAATGATAAACTCATCCACTTTTACAGGCACATCCTTAACCACGTCAAACAATTTCTTTATTGATTAATCTGCCAACTGAATAAGTATAGAAGTTGTCTAAACATCGTGTAGCCCCAATTTTTTGAAAAGTGACAAAGGCATAAGATTAATACTTACACTTAAGCCACATAAGCATTTAGAAAATTATAAATTACCAATTACAAAGGGTATAGTAAATTTCCTAGATTTGTCAACTGTGAGGGCATATGGTTTGTAATTATGGAGTTGTAACTTTCAGTCATGCAGACTGTTTGATTATCATCCCAAGTTCATTTGTTTGATAAGATGTATTTGAAAAAATTTTCATACTTGAGTATGCTCTCCAAAGCTTCTACAAAGGGCAAGGTAATTTACAATATCTTCAACTTTTTTCATGAACTTTGCAAATTGTATATCCAATATGTTCTTCTATAGTCTTTGCGGGAATGGTATTTTTGGTACATATAGAGGAGGAGGAACATGGGGAGGATCCTCATTCTTGTCTTCATCCTTTTTCTTCTTCTCTTGATCTTCTATAAAATGGGGTTCAACTTGTTTTTCAGTTGGTTCTTCTAGCATTTTCTTACTCCTAAGTGTGATAGCCTTAAATTGCTACCTTGGATTACTTCTATATTGTTTAGGAGAGTCCCCACACTTCTCTTAGATAACTTATTGGCAAGCTAGCCCACTTGAACCTCTAGATTGGAATAGAAGAGCCATGATTCTTGGCTACTTGACCAAATTGCCCTTCCAGCCTCTTTAGGCCTCTTCCATACTTGTCAACACTAAATTTGTGTTGTTGAAGTTCCAGTGCACTTTGATTTCTCAACTGAGACCCTACATTATTATACCAACAAAATTTTGAGTGGTTATGTCACCCAGGATTGTATGCATTTAAGTAAGGATTATTACTTTTTTGACCTAATTATGCTCCCTTAAAATTGAATTGATCCACGTTGTTGAGCAAGTTTTATATATAATAAAACTCTCAATACTGTAAATATACGGATCATATCTTGTAGTATCAAAAGGTATCATTCCTATAAGGAATATAAATAACCAAACAATTTGAATCCAACTTTGTCTAAGGAATTAAGAATTTGATTTAAATTAAAATAAATAACTACAATTAAATAAATAATAAAACGAAATAAATAAGGATTGATAAGCAAGTTGCCAAAATTGAGATTTATCAAAGTTGAAGAAGTACAAACTATTATATCCTTATCTTGTTTACCTTAATCATGTTGATTTAATTTATGTTTGATCGAAGATCTCTTAAAGCTTTGATTAATCTATCTCAAGATCTAATTAAGTAACCATAATTTAATTTGATATTTGTAGATTTGTAATCTTTCAATTCAAAAACTACTCCTAACTTATTTAATTAGATATGAAGCAATCCTATATATAATTAATTTCATAATTAAGATCTCTCTTTAATTGTTCGTTAATTTGATAGTTTTAGGTCTATTAAGTTATCAACTCTCGTTGCATACCTTATCGCTAATTACTTGACTCACTCTCCCGATTTATTACCAAGTATAAGCATAACAATTACCAAAAACATTCATCAATGTATTGAATTCAACAAGAAATAAGGTTCACAAAATAATTCAAGAACAATCCCTAATATGGATTTGGAAACCCATAATCATGTTAAACATCTTATAAATCTAAATAAACATCCAAGAGAATGAAAGAGTTGAAGGAAATAGAAAGAAAAAACTAGCTTGTGTCTTGAGCTAAAAATTTAGAATTTCTCTTAAGTAGAGCTGAAAATTTAGAATTTCTCTAAAGCTCTTCTTAATGTCTCCCTTTTTATCACTTTGATGTATGGTTGCTGCCTCTTTTTGGTGTATTTCATTTTCTTTTATAGTACATTAGGATTTTAGATTTGTGTTTAGGGTTTCCTCACTTTTTTTAATTCCAAAATAGCCATGAACCCTCAAAACATAAAAAATCGTGCCTGGAAAACATTTTGGCACAATCGTGATTAGAGTCATGATTGTACTTTACGTGATTCAGCAACTCTATCATGATCGTGATCAATGTCACAATCATGATGGAGAGTCATACAGCTCCTAAGTACGCTTATCATGGTCATGCACCTTGTACATAATCATGACATCCTTCAAGCTTCCCACATCTTCTTCATCTTTTAATTTCCTGATTTCCAGCACTTTGAAGCATATGAAACACCTCTTGAAACACAAAATTAAGATCAAATTCTTGCTCTAAACTAAACAAACACTTAGAATACATACAAACACTAACAATAACATAATTATAAGCCTATATACATGATAATCATTTAAGAAATACTTTAAAACACACTTAAACACCTGGAAAAACATATGATAATTTACACTTATCAGTTATCCCACTCCTATGTTTAAAGGTGTTACAGAAATCAGATAAGGTGACCAATATCACCTTATACCTTTGCTATATGCATTGAAGTATTATCCAGGCTCATTTCTCATAATATTGACCAAAGAATGTCATTTAAGTTTCATTATAAATGTAACAATTTAAATCCATATATCTTATCATTTGTAGATGAGTTAACTTTATTATGTGGAGCTAATAGTGGCTTAATCTATACCCTTATGCACTCCCTTAAACACTTCTCTATTCTATATAGTCCTAAGTAAACTTTTTAAAAAGTCAACAATTTGTTTCCCACTATTTGGATGAATTGACACTGGAACTTTCATGAATATCAAATCTACCAATCCACAAAACTCCTTTCAAGTAGTTGTGAATTCTCATCACCATATCCATACCTACATTTATGAATTGTGCCTCACTCTTTGAATCAATTTCAAAGAGGATTTTGAGTTAGAAGTGTAAAATAGTCTTTATACAGGAAGGAGTTAACTTATCTTATCCATTTGTCAACAATATGCATGTCTATTAGAGCTCTCATATGTTCTAGCTTCTCAATCTTATTAAATCTATTGGAGGAAAAAACTACTCAGAAACCTTTTGTAAAGTGGACAATCCTCTTCGAGAACAATCGCTAAAGTCAATTGGAAAATTCTGTTTGGATAAAGCATAAGGGTGCTTTGGGATAAATTGTATAAGAACTACCAACAAGGTCTTAACCTAAAAGAAACTGGAGATTATTCAATGATCCTAAGACCATGTGGATAAAATAGATGCATAAAGAGTATCTAAATGGAAGCATCTTTTGGAGTATGAAACTTACAGCTAATACATCTTAAAGTATTCTGCCAAATGCTGAAATTTTGAGACTATTTAGTCAAAGAAATGCAAGCTCATATAGGCATTAGGAAAATAACCAAATTTTGGTTTGCTAACTGACGTGGGCTTGGTCCCTTTCATCTACTAATCATATTTAATACTTTGCAAATTGCAATTCGTGTCAAAGCAGAAGTAAAAGTGATAATTAAGGATAATAAATGGCGTTTTGGCCATAGATGACTAATTGAGATTTTGAATTCCCTCCCTAATTATAGGCCTAAGTAATCCTTTAAGGTTGGCTATTTTAACTGATCAAGGAACAAATTGGTAAATTCATCAAACTCTTCTTATGCATCCATTTTCAAACCTCTCTAAGAAGTTGTGCCTTAGAGAAAACTAAAATGGTTTAATGATCGTTTACCAAAGGCTTGTTTCATCTTATGGTTGACCATTAGGAAAAAGACTTCAGACACTTAAAAGGATCAAATGGAACTCGAACCATAATGGCATATGCTTTTATTCTTCTTATGCCCGTACAGGCATCATGTTTGATCTCAGATCCTTCTATGGTGCAATTTATAGAATCATTTGAGACGATAGGAGTAGATGGTGAGCTGGGCTTCAGGTGTCAAAGCTCAAAATAAACGTGACTTGATAATATTTTAAGTAGTCTCTGAGTTGTTGTATTTATTTTTTGTGGAAGGAAAGAAGTACTCGAAATTTCATGAAGGAATTGGATCCTGATGCACGCCTTTATTCACTCTACAATTAGTTGAGAGAGTTCATGAAAGGAATACACATTGGATGCAGTGACAGAGCAGTCACTACGTGGAACCTTATCCAACTCTTGGTACCCTCTGATACTTTCTCAAGCTAAGCTTCATCTGGGGTATGTTACTGTTTGAATATATGGTGTAACTCAGGAAATAGTCGTGATAAAACTGCCCAATGGCCCGCTAATACTGGAAACTATTCACATAAACACAGATAACGGTCTTTAAACTTTTAGGTTTTGGTGTTACATCCTTTGAATGTGAAGTCTTTTAATTATAAGCTTTCGTATTCGAGCTCTTTGCTTGGTTTCTCACATTGTCTAACGCCTATATCTGGATGGTTTGGTATTACAAAATTCCATCTTATTTTACTTTTCCAAAAAAATCATCTAAAAATAATACATTTATTTTATCTCAATCGAATAAAAATAAGTAACTTTAGTTAAAAAACATCTTTCTTAATTACTAAAAGGGGAATTTTAATTTTAAAAGCAACTAATTAGTTACTAATTAAGATATAATTAATATAATTTTTAGAAAACAAATTTCTAAAATATTGATTAAGAATCAATGCAATTATTTATCTCAATCTAACTTAAAAATAATAAAGAATCGATGCACAACAGAATACACTCACCCAGAACACGTGCTTTAAACCAAAAACACCAAAAGCGCAATTTCCAGACCCACATTCAACGCGAAACAAGTCAAAGGCATGATTCATCTGTTTTCAGGAATACAAAAGCTAGGGGATATGCTGATGTGTTTTCAGAAGCTCCAAAATTGAAGGCATGCATTAGATTATATAAAAAGAAGAAACAAATATGAGGCATGCAATTGATTTTTCAAGAAACAGAACAAATAAACTTTAAGTTTTTCTAGATGTCCTAAAGCATGGCAATATTCATATTGTTTGCAGAAACGAAAGGGGGGAGATGCGATGAACTATTAGAATAAAAGTTTTGTTTTATGGAAACAAAAGGGGGAAGCATGCATCGAACTGCTGAGAATAAAAGGTGCGGGTCGTCATGGATTATGTTATTTTGATTAAATTAAATAAAACCCTAATTCATAATGCCTAAACAATATGAGAAATTTTCATAAATAAATAAACGCGTGTGGGATAATATCAAAATCACATAAATTTTGTATTAATAAATTTTAACTTTTAATTTTATCAAATAATAGCATAAAAGAGACTTTGATCCGGCTGTTAAAAAAATAATAGCACTTTTTTATTTTTGAAGTTTTTCAAACTTTAAAAAAACTTCACATTATGTCTAACTTAATTGAAATTCATTTTTCTTTTTTAAACTAGTCTTTTATGTGTGACTTATTGAGTTTCTAATATGTTTATAAACGATTATAAATTATAATTATAATTCATAATTAGAATTAGAATTAGAAAAATAAAAATTATTTTTAATTCTCCAATTAAACAATTTATAATTATTGATCAAGATTAACTTTTAACAATATGTTATGATCTCTCAAATATTAAGAATATTAAAATTATTTAACTCAATATATTTATATATGGTTATGATATGTAATTTAATTCTTTGGTCATTTAATACTTTAATTGGACATATAATATGAAATTAGCATCTATTATATTTAAATTCAATCATGTTATTATTACTAATTAATACAACAGCAATAACATTCAACAGAAATCTTGCTAACGTGGGTTATGAGAAGGTTCAGTAATACGCAGCGTTACCTGTAACTAGTAAAGAGATTGTTTCTAAATGACCAACATAAAAAGTTGAAAAATAAAAATAAAATACAAAATACAAAAAAAAGAAAAAAGAAAAAGTAATAGTAGTAGTAGTAGTAATAGTAATAACAGTAGTAATAATAATAATAATAATTGATGTTTTAAAATATCTTTTTAAACCTCAATTCACTCTGGCTAGAAATTTAAAGAAAGAAATATTCTCCCTAATTAATTTATCACGATGAATGTTTTATTGACCTACTTAACTATTTCTATATAATTCTTACTGTATTTAAACAGTACCAATTAAGATAATAAGTAAAATAAAATATAGCCATTTCTATATAAGATACTTTATTAATTTCAAGTATAAGGATTAATTA
>JAOQML010000197.1:14815891-14831528 GCA_027568935.1 Erythroxylum urbanii
ACCCTTGACCAAAGAGGACAATAATGAGTAAGGTTGGATGTCGTGGTATGTCCTGCAAACACACGCCGCCGACCTAAGGGCGGGGTGTGGGGTCCAACAAAATAGGCACTCGGTCACAACAAAGTAAAATGGAAATAGAGTCACATGTGCATTTGCATATTTATAACTTTACATGTATCACATGAATGATTGAGATTAATTATTGAATTGTTATGAAATGGTGATATGAATTTTTTTAAACATGTTGTACGTATTGAAATATGATAAAAATAAAATGTGATGTGGGATTTAATACTGAATGAGGTGATATACTTGTTGAACTTAGTTATATATTTGTGATGTTTATATTCTAACTTGAGTGAGCACATCAATGATGGTTCACTCACTGAGTTCTCAAACTCATCAAAATTGCAATGTTGATTTTTAGGTACAAGGGAGTTCTAGCTTCTAAGGCAATCTAGTAGAATTCTAGTACTATCATTTTGGGAACAAGAATGGTTTAGAGGTTTGGTCAACTGATTTTTGAGGTGTCTAGATAGAATGTTTTTAGTTAGAATCCCATTTCATATTGTACATTTTATATGGAGTATTAAACTCTCAAATGTTATATAATGTATATTCATATATTATAAATTGTGATGACACAATGTAAGTTTATATTTGTGAATGTAATGGGAAGATTTAATCATTTTTAATGCTTGTGAAATGTGTGATGCCTTAAATAAGTTAATGTGATTGTTCTGAGGTGCCATTCTCGTAGGGTATGTTCTTGAATATCCTCCAGATGTTTGGGCATAAGCACGATGGAAGTGGTTTGTTACAATTTTGGTATCAGAGTATGGTTTGGCATCCATAGGGACATATATAAGCATTTTAAACATAACATATAGTGAGAGACTCGTATAGTGAGCGTAATTATTGTTTGTTATAGGTCATCCACTATAGGACATCAAGTTGTAGAATGGGAGCCACTAGAGGGTCCACAATACCCCAGTTTGAACAAATGTCTCAGAGAATTCCTGAAAGGAGAGAAAGGAGGTATGATAAACTTAATAAGCAGAGGGTTATAGATTTCTATGGAAGTACAGACCCCGCTGAGGCAGAAGGTGGGTTGGAAAGAACGGAGTAAGTATTTGATTAAATGGGCTACGAGTCTGATGAAAGGTTTGATTACACAATTTTGCTACTCCAAGGTCCAACTTATCAGCGGTGGAAGACTATTCCTGGCAGTTCCGCTTGACCTTATAGACTGAGATAGGAGGATTTTCCAAAGGTTTTTAAGAACTATCCAAAGATCTACTTGGATAGAACGATACAGGAATTCCTAGATCTAAAATAGGGAAGTCTTACTATAGCCAAGTATGAGGTGTGATTTAATGAATTAATAGGGTATGCTACTACTTTAGTTCAGACCGAGGAAGATAAGTGTAGGCAATTTGAGGATGGATTTAATATAGAGATCAATACAAATTTATCTATTACTAATTTAAGTAGTTTTACTGAACTGAGAGCTACTTTGATTCAAATCGAATAGTTACTGAAGGATGGACAAGGAGAGTATAGGTGGGAGTTCAGAATTAAGAGGCATGGTGAGTCCTAAGTTAATTATCGCAGGAGATATAGTAAATGCTAGAATAGATCGTCATGATCACAAATGGGATCGAGACAGCTAGGGTTTAGACTGAGAGGTAGTTTTGTTCATACTGGTAGTGCTAGAGGTCAAGTATCTGGGGGGAAAACACAATAAATGCCTAGTTGTGAGCATTATGGAAAGAAACATAGTGGAGAGTGTTGGAAGATATCGATAACTTGTTTGCATTGTGGTTCTTTTGAGCATTTGATTAGAGATTGTCTCGTGACTTTGAGAGCACAGTCTGGAGTGAGAGGAGGATTAGTGACTAAGATGACTATATAACAAAGTAGAGCTAGTGGAGTAGGACAGAGAAGTAGAGATAGGGAGCTAGAACAAGTTCAACAGGTCCTAGTGTTAAGACTAAGTTGCAGAGTAACCAACCACAGTCCCAGGCCAGGATCTTTGCTATCATCAGACAGGAGGCATAGGATTATCTAGATGTCGTTGCAGGTGATACATATCTTTCAATTTGAGGCATTTGCATTGTTAGTTCTAAGATCAACACATTCATTCATTACTCCACGTCAGGCATCTAAACTACATTGTGAGAGAGAGATGTTGAAATTTGGCTTAGAAGTGAGTAATCCAGTAGGTAGTACTACAGTGATTAGGGAAGTATGTACATGGTGCATTATTCGAGTTGATTAGGTAGGTTTAGAAGCCAATTTGATAGTATTGTAGTTAAAGGAGATAGATCTTATTTTAGGTATAGACTGGCTTACTGTACATAGGGTTGTGATGAACTGCTACTCTAAGAAGTCATCCTTTAATCTTCTAATCAACCAAGAGTTATTTCGAGGTGTTAGTCAAGTAATGCCAACTAGGCTGATTTCATCAATGAGTGCTCTTAGACTGATTCTAAGTGAATGTGAGACTTACTTAGCCTATATGATGGATACCCGAGTTGAGTTGACAATTCAAGATATTCTTGTTGTTAGGGTTTTTCTGGATGTATTTCCCATTGAATTATCAGGATTACCCCTAGATAGGGAGATGGAGTTCACAATTGACCTTGTTCTAGATACTGCTCATATTCCTATTCCTCCATATAGGATGACATTTATGGAACTTAAGGCACTTAAGACTTAATTGTAGGAGTTGTTGGATAAGGGTTTTATTAGAGCTAGTATGTCACATTGGGGAGTTCCATTTTTGTTTGTGAAGAAGAAGGATAGGACTTTGAGATTATGCATTGATTATAGGCAGTTGAATCAGGTGACAGTGAAGAATAAATATCCCTTACTGAGAATAGATGATCTATTTGATCAGTTATATGGAGCTCAGGTATTTACTAAACTAGATTTGAGGTTGGGCTATTATCAACTGAAAATAGTGGAAGCTGATGTACCAAAGAGTGCATTTATAACTAGATATAGGCACTTTAAGTTTTCAATGATGCCTTTTGGGTTAACAAATGCTCTGACAACTTTTATGGCATTGATAAATAAAGTGTTCCAACCTTACTTAGATCATTTTGTGATTATATTCATAGATGATGTCTTGGTGTACTCGAAAAGCAGAGAGGAACATTTTAAGCATTTAAAATTAATCTTACAGATAATTAGAGAGAAGCAATTGGATGCCAAATTTAATAACTACAAATTTTGGCTTGTTCAAGTGGTGTTATTGGGTCTTATAGTATCTGGACAGGGCATATAGGTAGACCGACCCAAAGAAACTTGAGGCAATAATGAAGTGGGAGGTACCTAGAAATGTGTCTGAGATTCAGAGTTTTCTGGGACTAGCAGGTTATTATAGAAGGTTTGTCAAGGGGTTTTCATTGATCTGAGCCCCTTTGACAAAGCTTCTCAGGAAGAATGCATCTTTTAGATGGAATGATGAATGCCAAAGGAGTTTTGAGGAATTAAAATATCGATTAACTACTACTCCAGTGCTAGTTATTCCATCAGGATCTGGAGGATATGTCGTGTATAGCGATGCTTCACATCAGGGATTAGGTTGTGTTTTGATGCAGTATGTTAGAGTAATTGCTTATGCTTCGAGACAGTTAAGGCCTCATGAGTTCAATTATCCAATTTATGATTTAAATTTTGTTATAGTGGTATTTGCTTAGAAGATTTGGAGACATTATCTGTATGGTGAAACATTTTAGATATTTACAGAACATAGAAGTTCAAGATATTTATTAAGTCAGAAGGAGCTGAATATAAGACAATGATGATGGATTGAATTGTTTAAAGATTATGATTGCATAATTAAGTATCACCCAGGTAAAGCTAATGTTATAGCTGATACATTAAGAAGGAAATCCAATAGTAGTGAGGCTCAAGTTCAAACATCAAGGTTACCAAACCTAGATCAACTAAGAGCATTAAATGTTGTGATAAATTTGGGGTAGAATGAAGCATTGTTAGCTACGTTGAAGCTTAGACTAGTGTTGCATGAAAGGATCAGAATCTAGAATTTGCGAAAGTTATTGAGAAGTTGAAACAAATTCTGAATTCTGAATTTGAATTGAGGGATAATGCATTGTGGTTAAAGTAGAGATTGTGTGTACTTGATGTTGATAATCTGAAAAAAGAAATTTTGAAGGAAGCATATATAGCGGCTTATGCTATGCATTCTAGTACAATATGTTGAAACAAGATTTTTTATGGCCAAGGATAAAAAAGAAAATGACTTAGTGTGTTGCTAAATGATTGACATGTCAACAGATTAAGGCAGAGCATCAGGCTCCAGTTGCGAAGTTACAGTCATTACCTATTCTATAGTGCAAATGGGAGAGGATTACTATGGATTTCATTATGGGTTTGCCGAGGACTCCGAAGCAACATGATGTCATATAGGTCATTATTGATAGATTGATGAAATTGGCTCATTTCTTACTTATGCGAGAGAATAACATATTGGATTAGTTAGCTCGTAGATATGTAAATAAGATAGTAAAGTTACATGGAGTTCTAGTATCTACTATATCGGACCAAGATCCTAGATTTACTTCGAGATTTTTGGGTAGTTTACAAACAACATTAGGTATAAAGTTAAATTTTAGTATAGCATTTCATCCTCAGATAGAGGGGAAAATTGAGAAGATTATTCAGACTATTGAGGATATGCTTAGAGCTTGTGTTTTAGAGTTTTAAGGAGTAAGGGATCAATATGTAGCTCTTATTGAATTTGTGTACAGTAATCATTATCACAGTAGTATTGGTATGGCTCCATATGAGATGTTATATGGCAGAAAGTGTCGATCACCCTTGTATTAGGATGAAGAGGGTCTAAGGAATGTTGAAGGCTTAGAGTTAATATAAGATACCATTGATAAGGTAAAATTGATCCATAGTAAGATTAAAGCGGCTCAAGACTGGCAAAACAGTTTTGCATACCAGCACCAGAGGGATATGGAGTATTAAGTAGGAGACAGAGTGTTTTGAAGAGTGTCACCTAGGCGAAGAGTGCTAAGGTTCAATAAAAATGGAAAGTTAAGCCCTAAATTCATTGGTCCTTATGAGATTACTAAGAGAATTGGATCATTGGCTTACAAGTTAGCATTACCAGCAGAGATGGCTTAGATTCATAATATTTTCCATATTAGTATACTCAGGAGATATTGGTCATATCTGACATATGTATTGCCGACACAGGAAGTTGAAATTGCAACTAATTGGTACATTTGGGATATGGTTTCATTCATATGCATAACATGAGCATATATATACACATAAATGTTGATTTAGGAAAACTACACTCAATTGACATATTTAGGGTATGAAAGGTTTAAAATGATTATGATTTGATTGTGTATTGCTTATGTCTTGAATTTTAGTTTGATGGATTACAAGTAGTAAATTTGGAATTAATTGTTACAATTGAAAAATTGATGAATTAAAATGTACATTTAGTCTACAAAAAATGTCAAGTTGCAAGATAAGTTGACACATAGAAATCTAGGATGACTAAGCCTATAAAAAGAGTGACATTTGGCACGGAAAATTAAGTGAAAAATGGCATAGGAAATTAAGTGACAAATGGCATCACTGATTGAGTGACAAGTGGCCAAGAATAATTGTGACAAATGACAGCTTATGGGGAGGACAAGTGACTTACATGCATAGGTGACAAATGCCATTGTATAGTAGTGACACCTAGCACCTAATGAGTCAGCTACTGCAGGGATAGTTTCTATTGTGTTCATTCCTTCTTCTTTCCTTTACTCTCACCATCAAACCACTCACACACCCTCACAACTTCTGAATTTTTCTTCAATTTCATTTATAGTCATTTCAAGATCCATATAAAAATCTTCTCAAAGATAGTTATAATCTGCTATCATCATTTTGCCTTAGCTGAAATCATTTTACTTCCATATTACATTTGGATAATTTATCATACATGGAGAGCTATGTTAGCATGATCATTGAGGTGGAACTTGAGCTAAATAAGTAAGTGAAATTATGATCTTTGTGACATGTTGAAAGAGAAATTTTATGATGACTAAATTGGGATGAAATGCATGTGGTGTTGATGATGATGTTGTGCTGGAATGTGATGGATGAATTGGTTACTTTTCTGTTTTGTTATTGATGCATGAAAATAGTAGGTTATAAACTATTAAATGGATGATTTAGGTTGAGATTTGGGGTATAAATGAAGGTGGATTCATGGTAAAGATAGGTGTTATTTAAGTGTTCTTGAATAGAGTTATAGATGTGTTTATAAAAAGTGATGGTTAATGACATAAGTGAGCAGAATTTTATAAGCCTTAGTGTAACCAATATGGAAGTTAAATTGACCTAAAATGAAGTAACCTTAAAGGTCATCAAATCTGGAAAATTCCAGGTGTTAGTGATGTCCCTAAGCTTGTAAAATTCATGAAGTATTGATGGTAGAAAAGTTACACACATTAGTGATATCGATGACAAATTATGTAATTTTAATTTCAGCCTTGTGTACATGTCGAATAAGCTGAGAAATTTCACTCTAAATTGTATATTTGAACTTGATTAAGGTTAGGAATGAACCTAGATTATTGCTTAATTAATTGGTTAAAAGCTTCATAAGTTTATGTAGTTAATTGATGTCATAACCTAAAGAATGGACTGTTTTGATGTGGTTAAGTTCAATTCTAGAAATTATGATTTGTCAAAGGAATAAATGAGTTCTTTTAATGCAAACATGATATTAAGGACATGAGTAATGTGTATAGGGATGTATGAATGAATATTGAAGAACATGGGGTGATTATGAATGAAAATTAGGTAAATGTATGAATATATATTACTGGAAATTTTTTTGTGAATGTATAGATCTAGCATGCTGAAATTCCAGATTTAAAGTAACAATAGTGTGCGTGTTATAAGAGGCTTTTTGTTCATGAAAGTGTTCAGGGATAAGAGTAAAGTATGGTTGATGAATTTGGGGTGAATTAAGCTAAATTAAAGGAACAAACCTGATTGTAAAATGGTAGTATACACAATATATTGTTTGAATGGTCTTAAGGTGTATAAGCACAAATTGAATAGTCAAGATCTATGTATAAGAATACATACCCAGAAAGTCAATTGAGCATGCTTTGAAGATGACACTTATACATATGCATGACTGAATATTCATATGATTAAACAAGTTAGTCATTTGTGAACTATGTATGTATTGTATGACTATAGACACACAAGTTGATTGCCAACATTCGAATATTGTCGGATCATCAAGGAAATAGCTTTTCTAAAGCATACTGTGAGTTAACCTAGATGTTTCTCACTATGATTTAATTGCTTTTAGTTAACTTTCGGTTATTTACTGATTACTTGTATGATTGCTATGATTCTAGACATTGTTGGTTCGAGGAGTATGATACTTGGGACTGTATATAGAAGTGTTTTCAAATTATAAATGTAATATGGAATGTGTACTCAACTGAATGTTGAATGCCAGACTCGGGTCTGAAGAATGTGATAAATGACATGAACACATTGAATGAAAAGTATTAATAACATATTATGTGAATTGATGCATTCCATTACATTGATATGTATGATTGGATAAAGGAGTTGTGATCGGAGTGACCAACGTGAACAAGAGCTTTAAGATCAAGAATTGTGTACAGAGAGCAACAGGCTCAGTTAATAATGAGTCCGATATCTACAACAAATATAGGACAATAAATAGGCGCTCGGTCATAACAAAGTAAAATGAAAATGGAGTCATATATGGATTTGCATATTTATAACTTTACATGTATCATAAGAATGATTGAGATGAATTATTAATTGTTCTGAAATGGTGATATGAAATGTTCTTAAACTTGTTGTACTTATTGAAATATGATAAAAATAAATAAGACGTGGGATATGATACTGAATGAGGTGATATACTTGTTGAAGTTGGTTACATACTTGTGATGTTTATATTCTGAGTTGAGTGAGCACATCAATGATAGTTCACTCATTGAGTTCGCAAACTCATCAAAATTACAACATTGATTTTCAGGTACAAAGGAGTTCTAGCTTCTAAGGCAATCTAGTAAAATTCTAGTACTATCATTTTGGGAACAAGAATGGCTCAGAGGTCTGTTCAGCTGATATTTGAGGAGTCTAGTTAGAATGTTTTTAGTTAGCATCCCATTTCATATTGTACATTTTGTATAGAGTAGTAAACTCTTAAATGTTATGTAATGTATATACATGGATTATGAGTTGTAATGATACAATGCAAGTTTATGTTTGTGAATGTAATGGGAAGATTTAATCGTTTTAAATGCTTGTGAAATATGTGATGCCTTAAATAAGTTAATGTGATTGTTCCAACGTGCCATTCTCGTAGGGTATGTTCTTGAATATCCTCTGGATGTTCGGACATAGGCACTATGGAAGTGGTTTGTTACAAAAAGTCCCTCTAAAACTCGTGTCGGGAAGTCTGTCCATGCTTCTGTCATACAAGTCACGATTATGGCCTAGAGTTTTTCCTTCTATCACGGTCGTGGTAGACAGAGCCACGATCATAGCTCCTTTGACCTACTTCTTTCACGATCGTGGGCCTCTATTTTGGTTCAAGTTTCCTACAAAGCTCCTCCATTCTTCGATATTAACTCTAAAACACTAGGAAAATCATCAAGGCACCATAAATACATAACATTGAAGCTCAAAAGCATGCTCTAACACATAAAACACTTAAAACACAAATATTTAACAAACTAACAAAATTCTAACCTAAACACACACTAATTAATCAAATTAACAAGTAAACACAAACCAAACTACCCACTAAGACACGATGCAATCTACTACTATCACTTATCCTGCTAAATTGAAAAAAGATGAAATGGATACAAAGTTCGATGAGTTCCTTGAAATGTTTAAGCAACTTCAAGTTAACTTACCTCTTATTGAAGCTGTTGTGATGCCACAATACTTGACATTTTTGAAGGAGTTATATCAAACAATGGAAAGTTGGAGGAGTTATCATTTGCTATGTTGAGTGCAAGGAGCTCAAAAATTCGGTAAAGCAAACTACCAAAGAAGCTTACAAATCTAAGCAGTTTTACTTTATGAAATTCATAGTTTAAAAATAGATAAGGAATTGATCGAACTAAAGGTTTGAATTAACATGATGCCTTATTCATTATTTACGAAAATAGGATTAGGTGAACAAAAACCTATTAGGATAAGTATATAGTTAGCATATTGGTTGATAAAATATCCTAGGGCATTTGTAGAGGATTTTCTTATTAAGGTTGATAAGTTTGTTTTCCTACTTGATTTTGTGATTCTTGACATAGAGGAAGGTGTAAAAGTAACCTTAATCCTTGGTCGACCTTTTTGGTGACTACTAAGTCAATACTAGATGTTGACAAAGGCAAGTTAATATTAAAGGTGGGGATGAAGAGGTTGTTTTTAAAATGTCTAATTTCATTAATCTCGTTTTTGAACTTAATGATGTAATTAAATTTGGTGAGCCTTGTAATGATTCATTATCATATATTTTACAAGACTCTACTTTTAAAGGTCCACTAAAACCTTTGCAAGTTCAAGGCAGTAAGAAAAAGGAAAATTATGGTAATAAGTGACAACAGGTAGCTTATTTAAAGGTCATGGAACCTATAGTAAGACTACAAAAACTCCATCTTTATAAGCCACGTTGAGTATAAAAGGTACGTTAAGCTAATGACTTAAGCAAGCCCTACTTGAGAGGCAACCTATGAACTAGTTTAGGTTTTATTTTTAAATTCTATTTCATTTTTTATCTTAATGTTAGAATAGGATTTATTTGAGTTTTGATGTCTTTTAGGTTAGGTCATTAAGCATCCCGAAGAGATTGTACAAAATTATTATGTCATAGTATGCGTGTTAAGGTTTTGTAACTTTGAGTACAAAAGTTTTAAAATTTTCCATCTATTTTCATGTTGTACACGTTTATAAAGAGCTAAATGCTCTTTATACATGTTCGTATAGACTTACATGGTTAGATACAGACCCGTATAATAGACCATATATGTCCGTGATAAGCTACAACTTTGTTACTTACATAATCAGCTACACGGTTGTATAGCAGACCATGTAAATCCACGATAGTTTTAAATTTGCCTCTACCTTCTTTAATTTTCTAATTCTCTCTTCTCTCTCTAACTCTCCCCCCATTGCCACTCTCACTCCCTAACCAATTTCTTATGTTTTTCTTTCAAATTTGCACACCCAAGTAAGTATTCTTATTGATTTCGCGTATTTAACAATGAATAACTAGGTATTTTGCAATTTTAGGGATTTTTTAACACAAAAATGTTAATGTTAGATTTTTGAGATTTTTGTGAAAATTTATGATTTGGTGGTTTACTAGTTGAATTTATCCATACCCATATGAATTATTGGTTCAATTTGATGAATTGCATGAAATTTGGATGACTTTTGAATTACTCACTGATGTTAAATTGTGATGATTTTGCGTGAACTTAGGATTAATTAGTTATTTTATTTTTAATTGAAGTCGTGTTCTTGCTTAATTTCATGTCAATTTTGATTTTACATTAATTCAATGCTTAATTTGACTAATTATGTGAAATTGTTAGATTAGGGCTATTAATTTCAATTTTAGAAATTAAATTTGTAATTCAATAATTATATTATTTTTATTTATTAATTACAATATTTTTAATTTCAAATTTATGATTAATTAAGTTATTAGTTAATTGTCCAATTATTTTTTTTTATTTTTTTTATTAATTTATTTGGATTAGAGTTTATATTATATGTTTAAGTTTCTTGTTTCTCGTTTGTTTTTATGTTTAATAATTTAACGAACATAAGAAATAAGTGTTGGGAATGGGGTATTTTTGTAATTTAACGTGTAACGCGTAGAGCAGGCTTTACTACGCACCCAGGATCGTCCGTGAATGGATTAAAAATGAAGAAATGTAGAATACCTGATTTTGGTTCCATTTGAACTTTGGATGCCTTTTTCTGCAGTCAAACGTGCTTAAAACCTCCTGATACCTTTGTTAAGATTGATCACTGGCTCGAGTTCTAGGTCTTTCTGTGGTTTGCTCAGAATGTGGGCGCTCTTAATAGGTTGGAGCTCTCAAATGCTCACGAATTACCTTGCCACCACAGGAGACCCCCCATATATATATATAGACTTCCATATCAGGCTTCCCCATCACAAGGTCGATATGGTCCAGGTCCACACTGAAAGGGACCCATTTTTTACTCGAACTTTGACCCATTAATTTAGATCATTTATTGGGTCACCTTATTACCTTTATTTGGATTAAATTGCGATACTTAACCGGTAATTTAGTGAAAAACCAAATTGCAATTAATAACTATCCATAAATGAGGAAAATGACAAAATTGCCCTTAAGGGCAAAATTGTCTAACAATTTGTGACTTTCCCACATTTATGTATTTAGGCATAATAAAGGTAGCACAACATGCAAAAGAAGTACAAAGAAAGCAACAATATGAGGAGAAGCGTCCTCTAGAGAATTGGGGGGAGCTCACACAGTCCAACCACCAGAGCGACCTTCGATGCCACCTTTCAATGCGGCAACATTAACAGCTCAAGGAGAAGACTTTCATAACAAGTTGCGACATTGACTGGGATGTACTAGAGTAGGCCGATTTGGTCTAGTAAGTTTGTGAGCTTATTAATGTTGGAGCATGGTCCTGATTTTTTGATATCATGGAACCCTCCTACTAGGTGCTAATGCTCGAGCGGCTTTCCATGTTCTTTACGGAGAAAGAATGGGACAACTGGCACTGGACAAACACAATTCAATTCTAACTGTTAAGGGATATGGTCTGAATGAGTTGTTGAAAGTTTTTCATCACGACGCGGTTGTACGAACAAGATTTCATTAGGACGTAAGCTTACGTAGCCTTACCGATAGACTTCTTGTATGTGATGTGCTTGCAGAAATTTTGGAGTATGATCAGTGAGGACAGTGACTACTACATAAGTAAATTTAAGGCCTCATCTCTATGACACCCAATTTTTAGCTATATATATATATATGGAGTTCTAAGTCACACTCTTAGTGAACATAATGGTTATGGCCTTGTCAAAAATATGTATGTGTTCTACCTTTAGAGCATGAGCTAGAGGACTCTAATACACCTAGGGCACGCATTAGTATAAATTATTCGGTGTTAGAATGAGAAGGAGAAGGTTAGGATGATCTACATTAGACCTTAGGTGATGAGGCTTGCACTGTTAATGGGAGTCTTCAATAGATTACCTGCGTTGTGTCTAGTGGGTACCATGGCAGTGCTAAACTTTGATGTGATGAAGCACATGCAAATTGTGAGTAGACAGCTGGGACCTATGAGTGACATCTACCACTTGAATGGAGTTCCTAATGAGCTACTTATATTGGGTGGAGCTAGGGAGGAGCCACACATGGTTGAGTAGCCACCACAGCCACATTCATTACCATCGAAAACTAGAGGGGTCACATAAGATAAGGATAGTCCAGTAGTATCAAGGTTGCAAACACCACACTAAGACCATATAAAGATAGCTCAACTCAAGAGATATATGAGGCAGCTCATAGGTACTCAACAGACTATTCGAGTACAATAAACGAAGATTGTGGAGCAAATAGGATAGCTTGAGACCTTTACCAGATGGATAAGGGATCTATTGATGCAGATGATGATGGCTATATAATCCTTAGCTCGTCCACATTTTAAGACTATGTAACTTGAGGACCCTTCATCAATAGTCATGCTAGGGTCACCATATAATTCAGAAATGTTTGCATTTTGGTTTTTGTTTTCTTGTTATCATTATTTGAGTAATTTTCTTATTTTATTTTCTTTTTTATTTGTCTTGTCTAAAATTTAATGCAATGTTCTTCCATTTATGTCATTTTTATTTTCATGTATCTTGGTTATTTTTATTTTATTTTATCTTTTATCCCTTTTATTATAGTTTGCAAGCATTATTATATTGTATATCGGATGGAACCTCATCAAAATCAAAATTTTGTAATTCTTATTACTCCGGAAAGTACCAATTTCCTTCACTTTCTTACTTTTTATTCATATATGCCTATATTGTGTACATTCGGGACAATGTATAATTTTAAGTGTAGGGAAGGGATTCTTAAGCTTATTATAATCTTTTTTATTACATCTAATAATTGATATTTCAAGATAGTTAAAATATATCCAAAATTACTTTAGATCATTATTTATTATTGAACTGAAATAGTATGCAAAATGATGAAAGTTAGAATAAACTTGCTTTTATAAGTCATATTATTAGTAATCATTGAGATAGCTAATTTGAATGAAAATTGTATATTATTTACACACATAAGACCATTTTTGTGAGCTTTTAAGCTTAAGAACAAATACAACAACATTTAAGCTCTTTTATTCTTTCATGTTCATTATAATGTATAGTTAGATAATTTTAGAACTTGCTTTTATTATTCATATTGAGACCATATTTGTTAAATTAAAAGTATTGAAATGATAAAGGAATTCAAATTTAATATTTGTCTAGCTTATTTTTTTGATAATTACCAAACCATATTTTATCCTTTAGGAATAACCAATTTTGAGCCTTATCCTTTTTCATTGAATATAACCTCGTTATTCGCCTTTTCCTTACCTTTCTTAAAGCATTTTATTTAATTTGAACCCTGAAGGTTATTTACATTACTTGATTGTTTTAAATTATTGACACATGATGAATGTATTATAAAAGAGGTGTGAAAGTCGTGCCATTGGATTTAAAATGTGAAGGACCAATATTATGAAGAAATAAGTTTCTTGAAATTTTGTTTTCGTTAATTTCCTTCAATTTTATCATCTTTTTTATTATCTCAATCATACCTTACCTAAGACCATTAAAACCTTGTATTGATTTTTGCTTATAGTTTACTTACAAGTGATGGAGATATGATAATATTAGAAACTTATGGTTAAGAATTACGTTATGCATTGATTTGAGAGTTCTTATACTTTTGCATGAGCACTTGAGTGCATTGAGTGAAACCTTGGTGAGGGTCTAAATATTTGTGCTTTTAATTTGAAAGGATTATTGATGTGATTATTATTGATACTAACTTATAAAGGTTAGTTCAAGGATAACTTGATTCTAATTTTATGTTGATTTGATTAATATGGCATAATGATTTAGAGTGTGGATTGATAGTTTAAGGTTAACAAGGGATGGATGTTTGTAATATTAATGATTTAGATTATGATTTGCTTGAAGACAAGCAAAGCTTAACAGTGAGGATTGTATACTCAAATTTGATGTCCAATTGTTGTTTAATAGTTTAATAGCATTTTTGGTACTTAATTTGCTTTAAGTGCATTTCTAGGTGATAATTTCCTTATTAGACCAAAAGAGAAGAATTTAGATGAAATCATTACAAGGAACAAAGATTTAAAGCAACTAGGACCTACATGATCATGTACAATATAAGTCTCTATAAACGTGTGGAGATTTGAAGAATATTGTCTGTGTCTATGTAATACTACAAATTCAGGTGTTTCTGAAGATACACAGTCACCTCCACGACTGTATATATTGATCGTGTATATCCTAATAGTTTTTACTATAAAAGGACGTGAATGGAGGCAGAGGTCAATTTAAAAGTAATTTTGCGTCACAAGAAATATAGAGAGGGGATAATTTTGAATAGAGGACAAGGAAAACATGAAGAATACATCATAAGATTTGATAGATACCAACATTTAATCCAAATTGCAAGGAAATTCATTAGAGAACTAAAGGGAGATTTAAAATTATAATTTCTTTTGTTTCTAATTGTTCTTTTGCATAATTGTCTATGAGTTTGTTTTTTGTGAATAGGAGCTAATTTTTTTAGTGCCTAGGTGTGATGTATCCTAAGTTAAGATAACAATATGATTTTATCTTTTATTTCATGGAATTTTATTGAGATTCAATTTTGTGTTATATTCTTGTTCTAATATATCCAAAATATTAGTTTATGATTTTATTTGAAATGATTGAGATTAAGAAATCCTTTTGTATGAATAGATCTACCATAAGTGGAAGGAGTTGCATACAAACCTAGAGATAAGGTGATATAAATCTTTTGGATTATCATCTAACTAATAGTGAAATTCATGAGGAGTTGCATACAAACCTAGAGATAAGGCGATATAAATCTTTTGGATTATGGTCTAACTAATGATAAAATTCATGAATCAATAATGCAATTAAAGGAGTTTTCATTATAAAGATTTTTGTTTACCAACTAGTGAATTAGTTGTTAATAGTCTTGAGAAAGCTATTAACATAAAATAGGAATTTTCCAATAATCCAATAATCAGTAATTTAATTGCATGATAAATGTCTAAGAATTCTTAGGGGGATTCATTACCTAGGTACTATTTATTTGATATAGACTTTTCATAGTGTTTTCTTCTATCTGAATTCATTATTATTTCAATCTTAGTTTAATTTGTTTAGTTTAATTTTAAATTAAATCCACAATCTAATTTGATGACTAGATCACGAAAAAGGGATATTAATTGTACTTACAGTCCTCTTGGGATTAACCCGTAC
>JAOQML010000197.1:14842123-14871646 GCA_027568935.1 Erythroxylum urbanii
AGATTTATACTAGGCGTTGTTGTTGAATAAAATTGTAGTTTAGCAATGCTATTTGGACTATAAAACTCTTCTTTTGTTAAGTGTTTTAGTCTTATGCAACTTCTTTCTTTTAAACTTATCTTTTAATCTCCAAAGTATAAGATTTTATTCTGCATATGGTTGCCTAGACGGTCATATATCGTGGTTGTGTCCCTCAAAAACTTCATATTGTAGACTTGCATGGTCAGTGGATATGGCCATGTCTACTAATGACATAGGCATATTGGACTCCACACAAGCTTGTCTATCCTCAAACTTCATTTTTTAGCTCATACATGGTTATAAAAGCTTACATGTTTATCCACACATTCATTTCCATTATTGAAACATATGAGTGCAATACATGCACAGGAGTGTGCACTAAAAATATCTTTTAATTCATTGGTTACGACTTCAAATTTGCCTGATCTTCATTCCTTGTGATTCATAAAGACTACTAAGTTTTCGAAGCGCAAAATTAATGGAATTAAATAAACAAACATCTCTAAAATGGGTTTAGACCTATAACACTCTACCTCTTCAACCTATTTTGGAGGAGAAATCAACCATTCTACTAATCACTTAAATGCCATCTTGGCGAGCTTACTATAAAGCTCAATCTTGCTCTTGGGAACCACCTTCATTAATATGTCAGCACCATTCTTGTTCATAAGAATCTTCTTTAATTTCATTGGTTTTTCTTCAACGATGGATCATAATTAATGATACCTAACATCAATATGCTTAGTGTAGGAATGATACATGGAATTCTTACTCAAATCTATAGAACTTTAGTTGCCATAGAAAATTAAATACTCATCTTGTTCCACTTCCAATTCTTAGAGAAATCACTTCAAACAAAGTATCTCCTTACTTGCTTCTACGAATTCAACATATTTTTCCTCATTAGTAGACAAGGCTACACACTTCAACAACTTAGATTGTTAAGAAATGGCTTCCCTAATAAATTTGAACAAGTAACCTAAGGTTGACATTTTGTTATTGAGATCACTAGCTATGTCTGCATCAGTGTACCCTTCTAGAATTGGTTCACCACCTATAAACCTTAAACACAATTTGGAAGTGCTTCATAAATACTTAAAGATCCACTTTACTACTTCTCAATGAACCTTTCTTGAATTGAGTAAACATCTACTAACCAACATAATTATATTGATAATGTTTGCTCTAGTTCACACTATGACATTCATTAAAAAGTCAATAGTAGAGAAACATTGATTTTAAGACATACCATCTTTCTCCATTTCATTGGTAGGAAAAGATAACTTGCTTAACTTAAAATGCATTGTGAATGGCTCAATAACAGGCTCGACATGCTTCAAATTAAACCTTTTAAGCATTCATGCAATAGACTTTTTATTGAACCAAGTGAGGTTCAAATTGATGTTTTGATGATAACAGATTATTAATAATGTGTTTACTATTTTGATAAAAAAATTAGAATAAAATGAAGCTATAAACTTGACAAGATAGTGTATGAAATTAATAAAGAAAAGTTAGAGTTTGCAACCGATGAAACGAAGATCTAAATAAAAATAAAAGAAAATAAAGGCTCATTAAAGTCATTTGACATTTTGTATTATTATTTGTAAGGTCACTTTGTTAATTTGATGATCTAAAAGGCTCACCATGCATAATCATTCATCTTACTTCATTGTATGAGTTTTTACATCAATTAAGAGGGATTAAAGCTTTTAATTTTAATATAAATGCCTCTTGATCTTTCAAATAATATTTGGGGAACATTTTGGGAAGTTTTTAATCATATTTGAATTAAAAAAATTAGTTATGATCATTTGAAGTTGTTAAAATCATGTTTTGGGTAATTGGTACATTTATATAAGTTAGTGGTTGACCAATATAGGTTAAAGTTGTTAAAATTGATGTACTATAACTTTGAAGCAGCATTAGTTCATATATTGGTTAACCAACGTGACATATTGATAAGTGTAAAATGCATAATGTTTTAAGCCATAGTTTGATATGTGTTTATCTATTAATTCAATCACTTGGTATGTGTTTAGGCTAGAATTGTGTTAGTTTGTTAATTATTTCTGTTTTAAGTGTTTTATAGATTAGTAAAAGTCTTTGAGCTTAAATATTATATTTTTGAGGTACCTTAGTGTGTTTGCTAGTGCTTCAGGGTCAACATCGAAAAGCGAAGAAGTTTTAGCATGATCATGAAAAAAGCATCAGAATTGGCCCACGATCGTGGTCTACATGCCATGATCATGACAAAAGGCTTAGAATTAGGCCACGATCGTGGCCTACATTAAGCAAATGCGTAGCCACTTCCAAATTTTAAGTTTCGAGGGATTTTTTGGACTTTTTAGACCTCGAAAAAACTTTCGTTCAATCCTAACACAAAAGAACATAAATAGAATAACAAGAAAAGAAAGAAGGAGCTTTTCCATCAGCAGTCATTGAGAAACCCTAGAGAGAGTTCATCGAGAAACTGAGAAAGAGAAGAAGGAAGAGAGACGTGGAGAAGAGGCCGACGCGAAGTACTTCCCACAACAGGAGGTTTCTCGATGTTATTGCCTCCATCATCCATTCAAATTTTGTTTTTGATTTATTTTAAATTTTATTAATGTATAAAAATGGGATAGTCGTTGATGATAGGATTGTGTGAATGTTGAGGATGTCTAAACTCACCTTCGAGTTATTTTATCTTTGACTTAATGAAACTTGATTGTTTATGTTTTTACTGGATTTATTGTGATTTAATTTCTACAATTGCATAATTTGGTGATAAACTGAGAGGGTGAATCGAGTGAAAATAATTAAATTGGGCTAATGAGAGTTAGGTAATTTAATAGAACAAGTATTAAATCAAATCGGTAAATTGTGTGAAGAGAGATCTTGCATAGGTTCCCGATTTAGATCTAATTTATGTTTTGGAGAGATTGTTACTTGGGAGATTGCAACTCCCATAATCTGATTAGGGTTTATAAATTAGGGTTAATGGTTATAACTATAGAGAGAGTAACCAACCCTATGATTGTCTAGAACCAATAATCTAGTAAGTCATAATCGATTAAGTTAGCATTAAAGATAGATAAAATTCCCCTTTCTCTTAATTAACAGTTCCTTAGGTTGATTCTTGATTGGGTGTTGCAACTACTATTTTGTTAATATTTTTGTAATTGATTCTTGGAATTAAGTTGCGTGATTGAATTAAATTCTTGCCTTAGTTTTGTTACATTTGAATTATTGTGAATTATTTTAGCCGTAGATTTAGGATTAGATTATACCTCCTTATAGGATCAACACCTTAGGTACTACGTGAACAAGCAGTGTGCTTGTGAATTATCGAGGTTAAATATGAAAACTTATACATATCGAAAAATTACGATCAAGTTTTTAGTGTCGTTGTCAGGGAGGCAATTAGTTTAGTTCTTAGTCTAAGGCTTTTTCACTATCTTTTGTTTTTTAAGAAAAGAAAAGGAAAAAATAGAGAAAAAAGTTTAGGGCGTAAAGTAGAGACATAGCAAGACATCTCAGAATGAGAAATGAGACATCTAAAGAGCTAGATGCTAAGAAGAAATGGAAAGAACAATGATGGAAGATAGATATTATAGGGAGCAAGGAACTTTTGTGAATTACAATGAGGCACAGTATGGTTGAGAAAGTAACGATCCTTATTGGAACATGTACACTCTGGGATGGCAGAACCACCTCGATTTTTATTGGTCCAATAATGTAGGACTCATTTAGGACATCAAGACTTAGTAGGACTTTAACAAAATGAGTCCAGTTCATGGGATTCTAAATTGGACAAGATCCTGGATAAGCTCACGGACATGGAAGAGGGTCAGAAGAGACTAGAAGAGTAAATTGAGCAATTAACGAAAAATCATGCCTCATCTATTTATAACTTAGAGATTCGAGTGAAACAAATTTCTCATGAATTTTGTAAGAGAAGTGTGGAAGACCTTAAGTAATACGAAAATACATCAAAGAGAGCAATATGAGGCTATTGCACCTACAAATGGGGGAGAGCCAAAAGGACCAGTGGAAAGCCAAATTGAACCCCACCTTATTGACGACTAAGAGACGAAGAAAGAGATTGAAGGAAAGAATGCCAACCCTCCCTTTTATTCACCAGTTCTTGATATACCATATTTAAGCATCGAATCTTTGGTAGATGTTCATGAAAAGAACCTTATCCTTCTAATTAATAATGACCAAGTGACATTCAACATGAATGACGTATTAAATAATCGAAAGGATAGTAGCTCATTCAGGATAATTGATGTGTTCAAATCTTCTAAAGAACAAAAGAATGAAGAATAGATGATAACAGACATCAAGTTTGAAGAAGTTATGAAAGTCTTTGTTCGTGAAGTGATAGAAGCAGAGGAGACGAAGGTGATTAAGGAAGAAAGAGAGCAACTCACCTTCTTGCAGGACAAACTGTTAGATTCGATGGAAGATTCAAGGAGTTTTGTTATTCCCTATTTTATTAATAGTTTGTTAATGAAAAGGACGTTACTGAAATTAATTGGTTTTCTCAACTTTATCAAAATTTCCTTCTGATCAATTTGCAATTTGTAGCTTACTTACAAACTATAAAGCTGAGGTTGAATGAGAAGGGTGGAAGCAAGCCACTCATAATTAATCCCAGCTGAGTTTTTAATGATACAAGGTTAAGCTAATGACGATAAATTAGCATGTTTGGTATTTAAGTTTAAATTGTTTGGTAGTTAGATTTGTTTCAAATTTCAAAAATAAAATTTTAATAATTAGAAATGATCTCAAATTACTAGCTCTCTTACTCTATCTGAATCAATTATAAGATCGTAAAGCCAGCTCGATATCAACCACATTTAGTCTTCATCTCTGATATCATCACTACCTCAGTCACTTTGACTGTTTCGTGTTCTAACCCTTTTCTTTTCATTTTTTAAATATTTTTTTCTTAAGTTTTTCATATATTGTGTTTTTATTTCCCCTAGTCTGTTTGTGTATCCTTTTCACATTGAGGACAATGTGTTGTTTAAGTATAGGGAGAGTTGTGTGTTTTAACTTGAGTGTGAATTTTGCATATTGTATGATAGTTTGTTTAGGTTGCATGATGTGAATTGTGTGAATGCATCAATGGCTAGGACTTAACTGGATAGATTTAGACTTAAACATAACCCTTTAGGTTACGAAGATTTATTAGTTTGTGAAATTAGTGACCTATGTTACTTAGGGCTAAATATTTTGATTAATTAGGATATGATATTAGTCCATTCACACTAAGAATTTTCCATGCTCATTTATAATTTTAGGCCAATCAAATAAGTGGCATTAATAGTACGCTTTCATGAGAATGATTAGCTAAAGCAATAAGCTAGGCAAAATTTAGTGTTAAAATAACTATTCTGCTGGCCTTTGGTTATGAATAGAGCTAATAGCCAATTGAGAATGTGATGTAACTAAGTAACTGGATTGACACGCATCACAAATGTGTGCCTTCGCATAAAAAGGCTATAACAACATTCCAGCTAAGCAGCTTAATATCAACAAGACTTAGTTGAGTAATTAGATCGGCATTTATCACAAATGTTCACCTCCCTGTAAAAAGACTAGGTTCGTGTACTTGAAGAAAAATTAACAAAAAAGAATGTTTTCAAATAAAAACCTACCAAACTTGTTCATAGCTTAATTTTTTTATGAAAACCTACTAAGTAATAGCTACACATTTTTTTTGGCTAAATGATTATCAATGTGTATGTGCAAGTGATAGAGGTGAATAGACTAAAAATTAAAATTTTGATTAGTTTGTATATTTAGTCCAAAGTGTTTAGACGCGGATTTTGTTTATTAAGAAGTTAGAACAACTTAAAGGATTGTGTTTATAGTTGAATTTGTTTCGCCACGGTGAAGCCAATCTTATTATTGCATATGTGTGTTTTGTGTTTTCTTAGTTTGTTTGATTGTTTTTTGACTGATTGAGGACAAACAAAATTTTAAGTGTAGGGATGTTGATAAATGTAAAATTCATCATGTTTTAGGGCATAGTTTGATATATTATTAGTTATTAATTCAATAACTTGGTATGCATTTAGGTTAGAATTGTGTTAGTTTGTTAATTATTTGTGTTTTAACTGTTTTATGAGTTAGTATGAGTCTTTGAGCTTAAATATTATATTTTAGAGGTACCTTGATATTTTTGCTAGTGTTTTAGGGGTAAACATCGAAGAATGGAGAAGTTTCATAGAAATTCAAACCAAAATAACAGTCTACTACAAGATTGTCACATAAGCACCAGAGTTGGCCCACAAATGTGGCCTACAAGCCACGATCATTACAAAAGGCTTAAAAGTAGGCCACAATCATGGCCTAAATAGGGCAGATGCATAGCCACTTCCAAACTTTACGTTTCAGGGGATTTTTTCGACTTTTAGAACCTTGGAAAAACCCTAGTTCAATCCTAAACACAAAGAACATAAATGGAACAAGAAGAAAAGAAAGAAGGAGCTTTTGCATTAGTCATTATTGAGAAACCCCTAAAGAGAGTTCATCAAGAGATTGAGAAAGGGAAGAAGGAAGCGAGACATAGAGAAGTCAACACGAAGTACTTCCCGAAATAGGAGGTTTCTCGACATTGTTACCACCATCATCCATTCAGATCTTGTTTTTGGTTTATTTTTAACGTTATTAATGTATGGAATTGGGATAGTCGTTGATGATAGGATTGTGTGAATGTTGAGGATGTCTAAACTCACCTTCAGGTTATTTTATCTTTGATTTAATGAAACTTCATCGTTTTTGTTTTTATTGGATTTATTTTGATTTAATTTCTGCAATTGCATAATTCGATGATAAGAAGGAACAATGTTTCCAAAGAAAAGGAATTTAGCTTTTAAAGCCTCTAAAGAAGAACCAAGTGTAGAGGAAGATAAATCAACTAGTGAAAGCAAAGAAGAAGATATTGGCTTACTTACTAGAAAATTTAATAAGTTCTTGAAGAAGAAATTCTAAAAAAAAGGAACTCAACGAAGGTAAAAGTGATTTAAAAACGTAAATCTTGTAACATTATTTACTTTTAATATAAAAAACTCGGCCTTATAAAGCCATAATGTCCTCAATTTAAAGATAATAAGAAGTATGAGAGAAACTGTAAGGAGTAAAAGAAGGACAAGAAGAAAGCACTTAAACATCAACTTGGGATGACACAAGTGAATCTATAAATGAGAATTCAAAAGAGGAGATATCGCGTATATGCTTTACCTTTATGGAGAATGATGAGGTAACATCTAACCCTAACTTTTCTAATGATAGTGATGCTAATCTGATATATGATGAATTAGTAAAAAATATTTAGAAATAATGATTAAGAAAAGAAAGAAATTGTCTCAAAAAGAGTTAGATGCATGCATTAGTGAGAATGAAAAATATGAAAACTGAATTACATAGCATTAAAACATCCAAAAATGTGATTATTGATGACTATCATAACTTAGATGCATTAAGGTGTGGGAAAGAATCATTGAAAAAGGATATTAATGCTCTTAAGGATTCTATATATAAATTTACAAAGAGAAATGAGAAACTTGAAAACATGTTAAGATCTCAACAAAATTCAAATTATAGGTATGGAATTGGATATAAATGTTAAAGTGTTTCCAACACTAAAAGTACCTTTATCGAAGGAGAAGATTTGTATAGTGAAGAGTCATTGCCTATAATGACAGCATAGAGCTTCCACATCCAAACATACACATGCACATGACATATTCACTAAGTCTTAAGCTAAAAGCAAATATCATGCTTTCATATATGGCTTGTAACCTAGGCATAGAGTTCAATACTCTTAAGGGAAGAATAGGCATAATATGGTAACATGAAAACCCACTCATACCCCTATAGAAGTATATGTTATGCCTTCATTCATAATAGGCATCATACATATAATCATGATAGGACTTTTCACCATCCTAGGAAACCAATCAACATATTTAATGTCCAAAGAAAACTTCCTCATTAAGCATACACACATAAAATTCCAAGTAATGCATTTATATATCGTCATTACTCATATAACATAGTATGTCATTTTTTGGTTATTTTGGACATATTGACAATTTTTTCTTTTATCAAACAAAGAATGTGAAGAAAACCTTTGAAAATGTGGATTGCATAGAAGAAGGAACTAAGCAATCAAGGAACTAAGCTTATGTGGGTTCTTGAAATAATTAATTAGATTATTTTTAGGAGTAAATGGGACAAGGTAGTGATACTAACTATTTAATTGAGCATCATTTTTAGAATTTATATATTTCATCTTGATGAATATAACATTCCATCCTCAAAAAAATTCTTCAAGAAGTTGTTTTAGGATACGGAGAATTTAACTCCTAAAATTAACCATAAAACTTCTCAAATTACTAAACCAAGTGAGAATGATGAGAAGGATGAGATGCCACCAATAGATTGAGAATCTAAGAAGAATCTTCAATGAAATCTCTTATAAGTAATGTTCAACATGTGGTAATAATTAGTTCATAATTTAGAAACATGTGATTACTTCCATTTATATTTCAATTTGAGTATAAATATTTGGTGACGACTAGTTAGGTTTGAAGTATAAATAAGGTGTTTTTCAAGTGTGAACCTTTGTACCTATAATTAAGGCTATATGTAAAATAAGATCAATAAGTTAAAATTTAAATCAATTGGGTTATTATTTCTTTAAACTTTTGAATAACGATAAATCTTGCTTAATTAAAGGAAAATTAGTTATTTTTTGATAGGAATTCTTTTTAATAAGGCCTTTTATGTGATCAAAATTCTTTGAATGATATTTAATTTGTTGATATATTTTTTAATATTATTATTTTGAATTTCTGATGCTTTAATTGAGTTTCAAGGACAATTCCTTAAGCTATCTGATTAACTGGTCAACCAATATGTTAGTGTGGTCAACCAGTATCTTTAAAATTCAATCCTTTTTGCTTTTCGGTGAGTTTGTTGTTTTTTGGTTGCTTATCTGGTCGTCCGATTAGTTTTATTAGTTAACCACTATCTTTTAGTGGACAAATAATATCCTAATATCTGAAATAAATTATCTTTCTAGTAAGTTTGTTCTTTGTTTGGTCGAAGCTCTTGTCTCCCAATTATTCACACTAACCATCTAATGTTTTGGAATGGTCAACCAATGATCCTTTTTTAAATAAATTTTATAGTTTCAATATGTTTGTGAGAAGGTTTATTACAAGACTAGTCGACTATTTTCCCTATGTGATTAACCAATACACATGATTTAATGGTCCCTCCTTTACCTTTCTTTTTTTTTTCTTGTTTAAGGCTCCTCATGACCTTACATAACTCGTTTGTATATTAGAAAAAGACTACACCCTATTACAAAATAGCTAGCTCCTTCAATTTTGTCCCCTTTTTATTAAATATCTTTACAATTCACATTCTCTTTGGAAAAACCCCTAACTTTGAGACTACTTGATAATGTTGATGTCTTTTTCATAAATTATACGATTCAATTAAAATATTTTCAGGTTTTATTACATCATATTTTTAATTATATAATTTCAAATTTCTCTAGTTTATTCCATCATTATTTTTGAAATTTAGAACTTTATAAACTACATATTCATTTATGAAATTGATTGTCTTATATTGTAATTATGTTTTATTTTTTATAATTCTAACCACCAATTTTGCCAAAACTTGCCTTTAGTGTTTTAATTGAAAATTTTAACTTAGGCATCGTGCTACAATTAAGGAATTCCCAATTACACACAATTAGAGATGTCTCTATGAAAATTGACCTTTGTCTTAAGTCCTTAAACAATAAATAGCACTCTCTAGTGAGAAATTTTGGCAATCTTGATCAAATTCATTTTTTACCAAGTTAGCTTAATGTATGATAGGTGTAAATTGCATCGTGTATCAGGGGCATAATTTGATATGTGCTTAGTTGTTAATTCAATCATTTAGTATTTATTTAGGTTAGAATTGTGATATTTTGTTAATTATTTATGCTTTAAGCATTTTAAGGGTTACTATAAGCTTTTAAGTTTAAATATTATGTTTTTGAGGTACCTTGATGTGTTTACTAGTATTTTAGGGCCAACATTGAAGAACGAAGGAGTTTCGGAGATATTCAGGTTGAAATAATGGTCTACAATTACAGCTTATCAGGCCATGATTGTGATAGAAGCCCAAGGAATGGCCAACAATTATGACATGAAATCTTAGGCCATTATTTTGACCTAAATGTCTCCAAAACTCCTCCACGATCGTGACAGAAGGCTCAGATGTAAGCCATGATTGTGGCCTATAAGGCCACAGTCGTGGCTTATGTCGAACAGATGCATAGACACTCATGAACGTCAAGTTTCAAGGGATTTTTTTAAACCTTTTGGACCCGAAAAATCCCTAGGGTTACCCAAACCACAAGAGCATATTTAAAGAACAAGAAAAGAGGTAGAGAGAGCTTTTTCATCAGCTACCTTAAGAAATGCTAGAGAGAAATGATCGAGAGATAGAGGAAGAGAAGAAGGAAGAGCGAAGAGTAGCAGAAGATGACTCAAAGTACTTCTTGAATCTCGAGGTTTCCTGACGTCGCTACTGTTAAATGAATTTTGCAAAACAATTTACTTATTTTACGCCCAAAAACTACAAGTATACGGGTCATGACTTGTAGTTACAAAGTCGATATCGATCTTATAGAGATTGATGCCTAGACACCACTTAATGCAGATCAAACTTTGTTTAAGAAAAGAAATTGTTTAATGGAAATATTCTGGAAAATTAAATTAAAATTGAAAGACTAAAAATGAACAATAAACAATACCAAAATATAGAGAATTGGAATTCAAGGTTTTAATGACTAGAGATCACTTTCTCCCTATCTTGTCTCCCTCCTATTTTATTAATCGAATTGTGTCTCACCTAAGATATCCAATTATATTAACTACCCTCTCTTAAGGTATAATTAATTGTCCCTAATCAAATTAAATGAAGCCAATTAAGCAATCTCTTAACCTACCCAATCACTCCACCAATTCAACTAGTTATTAAGTTATCCTATGGGTGATCAATTGAACTAGCCGAGATCTCTTCTAATTAATCAATTAATATGATGATTGTAAGTATATAGGTTGCCAAATCTCGTTGTACAATCATACACAAATAACTTTACTCACTCTCTCGATTTAATTCAAGATATAAATATAATCAACAATTATCAAAGACAACTTTCATTCAATTCAATAAAATAGGAGTTTAACAAAATAGTTCAAACGTAATCCCTAAAACTAAATTAGCCACTCGTGGTCTCCATAACATCACCATCACTCAAATATTCCACCTTACAAAGATTAGAAGAGATAAAAATAACGAAAAATTGAATGAGAAAACTCCTTCTCTTCTTCGCCAAAATTTGGAATTTTTAATGTTGATGTGATATTTTCCCAATTATTATTGATAATCCTTGAATCTCTACCTTCCTCAAGACTCAAAACTTGTATATTTCTCTCAAGGAAGCTCTTCTTTACAAAGGGTTTTTTGTCCTCTTTCATCTATAGAGGTTTTATATGTTTTATTAGTCAAGAAATCCTAAAGATTAATTAACCCCGCATGGTCTCTCGGATAAAATATCCCATAATCATGGGAAATGGCATGATTCCCACGATCGTGGGATCTTGTAACAGAATGTCTCCTCTTTTCTTTTCCTCTTTGTTCTCTATCTTAATCTCCAAGTTGCTCAATCTTCATTCCTATATAAAAATTATCAATTCTTACCCTAAATTAACATCAAACACAAAAGAACAACAATGAAGAATAAACTAAACGAAAACATACAAAATGAATCCTATAAAACAACATTAATTAACTATTATGAAAGAAACACATGCCAAATACTTAAAACAACAAAGACTAATGCACAACTATCAACTTCTCCACACTTAAATCTTTGTTTGTCCTCAAGCAAAATACATACAACAATCAATTTCATCATTTCATTTTCACAAAGACCAATGCATACAATCCCTTAAATTTTAGCCAACTCAAATATCAAGTTTATACACATATCATGATTACTTTTTCGTTAGTGTACATGAGCAAATTCAACAGGACATTCAAACATAAGAATAGATGCAAAAGGAATCTTCCTCATGGTTTCACTCATTTCTCTCAAGTGCTTGATGGTTAGTGTTTCACTTGAACTTCTTATAGGAAACTACACTACTATAGGCTTTCTAATACCCCAATTCTCCTATACAACGATTGCATGCATAAATAGATCAAAAGGACTTGTTTCGGGTTGTAATGTGGTAAGGGTTAAGATGGGTAAAGAGGGTAAAGGGTTTAATAAAAGCATTCGTAAAGTAAAAAGTGGGTGAAAAGGGATAACAAAACATAACTCCCAGATACACAAATGTAATTATGCTAATACTCTGCACTTATTTATGCTACTTAATTGTTCTTCCTTTTTTCATTTCTTTTCTTTTTCTTTTCAACAATTTTTTTCATTTTCCTTGTTTTTCTCAATACATGGAAGAAACTATGAATAAAATTAGCAATTAAGTACAGTGTGATTCACAACAGAAGTATCTTCAACTTATCTCAGTAAAAATTTTCACAATCCCATCTAATGTATTATCTCTTGCTACTTCTTAATAGGTAGGTTAATGGGGTTTCAAATTTGAAAATTATTCGATATTTTCAAGAAACAAAAGGTTAAGGCTCAACGGGAGTAGCAAGGGATAATACAAAGGTAGGTCATCTAAGCCAAGGGCTAACACAAAAAAGACTTTAATCATCTTTATTAAGCAAGCATCCAGTAGACTCAAACCGATTCAAAGCAAGTTCTGAAGGTAATTACCTCAGGAAGCATCACACGACAAAGAAATAGAATGACTGTAGATGGACTCATATAGGCTCAATCCTCACATTGACTCAAATGAACATTCATTATGCATCTCTACACTACCTCATTGCTCAAATGTCAAATTATGAGTAAGCTTATATAACCAACTACTTTTCATCACTAAACATGCTTAACTTTCTACTCAAGTAGCCTAATCCGAGTTAAAGCATGCATTCAATATAATTCCAACTAGCATAATAGAATCTCATAGCAAAACCCATCAAAATGATTCAAGTATAGTTCCCTTGCTTAACACAAACAACATGATATGCCTAAACATGCATCCTATTTAACAGAATGCACACAGTGATTAACACAACGCAATTTGTAATGCAAGTGTCACCTCCCTATACTTAAAGAACACAGTGTCCTCAATGTGACAAGGCAACCATAAAATAAAGAAGATGACATCAAACTAATCAAAAATGACAGCAAACCAAAGAAAAAAAAGACCGCAAACCAAATAAAATAAATCAAACTAAACAAAACATGAAACCAAACAAAAGATATAAACTCAATTTAAAAGCATAGGGTAGGAAAAGCTTATGGGGATTGAGGTGGTGACGACATTGGCGAAGGAGCTTCAAAATTTTTCCTCTGAAAGAATTTGAGGAATTTCTTCTTCAAGTAGCGCTGCTCTTTGTGGACTTGCCACATTTGGGTGCCAAGCTCACTGAGTTGTGATGTCACTTGTTGCTGATTAAAGGCCATCTGGTTGAGGATTTTTTAAAATCTGTCGACCTCTGTTGGTGTACTCGGTTCATCCTCCACTGGTTTCTCTTCTGGCTCTAGGACTGCTTGGGATGTGGAGGGTTAGGAAGCGGCTTTATCTATGCCCCTCCTATTCTTCACTGCAGTACGCATATATAGATTTTGGAGTTCCATAGAATGGAACTCCATGAACTCCAACATCTCAGAGCGCCTCAAATAAGATATATGAAACATATCGTATTGAGTTGAACGCACATTTTCCATATCAAGGTTATAAAATAAAGCCAAAGCAATTACAATATGAGATATGGAAAATTAAGAGCTCTTTTTATTCACAACACTCACTATTGATCAAAAAATCCTAAAAGGCGTATTGATTTTTATTTTTTAATCCATGCACCACAAGAAGAAGAGTTCTTTGGCCGAGCATTTATTACGTTCAATTTTATTAAACACCATTAAGCACATAAATTTATGCAAAAGTAAATGCTTGACACTATGAATTAAAGTGTTTGGTGCATTCGTAGAGTCAAAATTTTCTTCACACATTAGAGTTTTTCAATAATCATCCAGATAAAATTCATCATGATCATCTAAAACTTTAGTGTTTAACAAATTGAAAAGTGCACGAATGACATTAAAATCCAATTTATAAACATTGCCAAATAACCTAAACTAGAAAACATCAATTTTAGGGTTATAGCAGACTATAGTGAAAAACTTTATATTCATAATAGGGTAAATAGGCACGTCACACCGAATGAAACTATTCCAACCTATATTCGCAGCTAGTCGCTCAATTTTTTGCCTCACTCCTATGGTTTCCAGCAATTCAAAATCAAATTAATGCACCCAATCTCTAAGGTCTTGAAAATGTGTACCTTCTTTCTCCGAAAAAATGGGAAATGGGGCACAAAAAGCTGCCACTAAATCGCACTTACCTTTACCAGATACTTGACGACGCAATTCATCGGTCTGTTTCTGAGCTGCCATCTTCTTTGAAGTCATTGGAAGATTAAAACCTGAAAAAATAAGAAAGAGAGGGGTGAATTCGTTTTTAGAGAGAGAGAGAAAAATCTTGCCTAAAATCTTGTATTTTTTAATGATTAATGCATGAGAAGAGTAAAGGATTGTAAGATTAATGAAAAGATATAAAGAAAATACCAAGAATTTAGAGGAAGATGAGGGATTTTAGAGAGGAAGAGAGTGGATTTTCCTGGGTTAGAGAGAGAAGTTGTAAAAATTCTAAGAGTGAATGAAAGAAGAAGTGGGGGAGGGAAATTTCAAATTTCCCTCGGATGGGATTCCCACGAATGTGGGAATACCCATCATTCCCACGATCATGGGATTTCTCTCTAGAACCTTTCTAGTGAGAGTTTCCAAGGTCGTGGGAATCACTCCAATTCCCACAATCATGAGATTGGGTAATTCTTCCACTTCTAAACCTTCTTCCAATCCTAGCATGCATTCTCAATAATCCTATAACCTACAGACACATCAAATTAATATTACCAATAAGAAATTCGAAGAGAAAAAAAGTTGAGATTCAAACAAAATCCAAATAAACAATAATGAAACTCAATTCAAACCTAATTATAACTGAATAAATCAACCAAACAAATTGGCAAAAACAATCAAAAGAAAAATAAACATAGTAAGTTAAGGTCACTAACTTGACCATTCCTCATACATTCATGAAAGAGTGGAAGAAAGGAAAGAGATAACTTCCCTTTCTTGTGGATATGTCCCTCCATAATATGGCTTACAACCATGCCCATTGACCTTGAATGTTCCTCCATTGTCATTTTCCAGCTCTAAAGCTCTATGGGGAAACACTTGAAGAATCTTGAAGGGGTCCACTCTATCTTGACTTGACCTTTCCGAGAAATAGCCGAAGTCTTGAATTGAAAAAAAAGTATCAAGTCTCTACTCTTAAATTCCTTCTTCTTAATGTGGCCATCATGCCACTTCTTAGCCCTTTCTTTGTATAGCTTGGCATTTTCATAAGCATCATATCTTAGTTCTTCTAACTCATCAAGGTTTAACAATCTCTTTTCTCTTGCTAACTTCCAATCCATGTTCAATTTCCTAATTGCCTAATAGGCTCTATGCTCTAACTCTAACGGTAAGTGGCAAGCCTTTCCATACATAAGTCAGCATGGTGTTATGCCCATAGGAGTTTTGAAAGCTATTCTATAAGCCCATAATTCATCATCCAGCTCAAAGCCCAATCTTTCCTTGAAGTGCTCACTAACTTTTACAAAATCCTTTTCAACTCTCTATTCACTACCTCTACTTGGCCACTAGTTTGGGGGTGGTAAGGGGTTGCCACTCTATGATGAACATTATATCTCTTCAAAATGGTCTCAAATGGTTTGATGCAAAAATGACTCCCCTCATCACTTATAATCACTCTAGGCACCCCAAATCTAGTAAAAATATTTTTAATAAACTTTTGAACCATCTTTCCATCATTAGTTGGAGTGGTGACTGCCTTAACCCATCTAGAAACATAATTAACCCCAGCTAATATGTAGGTGTTACTTATGGAGAATGGGAATGGTCTCATGAAATCTAGGTCTGACACATCAAATATCTCCACCTCTATTTTGTTTAAAAGTGGCATTTCATCTCTCTTTGTTATATTACCCAATATTTGGCATCTATTGCAGTTTAACACAAAATCTCGAGCATCCTTAAATAGGGACAGCTAATAAAATCCACACTCTAAGATTCGTGTAGCAGTCTTATTAGGTCCATAATGCCTTATATACAGTAAGCCATTGCGTGAAAAAGTTACTTGTATAATGCCCTATATATTACTTGTATAATGCCCTCTATATAAGTAAGCATATGCACTCATTTGACATGTCCCGGGGTCTAAAAAATGTTAAGTGAACATGATGTGAATTATGAATTGATATGTCTTGAATTTTGGTATGTTTGGATTTTAATTAGTAAATTGGAATTAAATGTTATGGATTGGGAAATTGATGAATTAAAATGTACATTTGGACTAGGAAAAATGCCAAGTGGTAGGATAAATTGATACATGGAAAATTAGGGTAATTAAGCCTAAAATTGAGTGACATTGGGCATAGTTAAATGTGTGAAAAATGGATTAGTAATTACATGACAATTGGATCAATTATTATGTAACATGTGGAAAAATCTTGGAATGACATGTGGACTGATTTAGTAGGGGAAAAATGACAACCTAATATGTGGATTAGTGGCAGCTGATTAATTATCCAAATGTATTACATGTCTTAAGACATATGGTGAGTTTAGAAGTTGACACCTAGCATAATGATGGAGCAAATTCCAGCAGCAATTTTTCTGCTAATTCCCTCACCTTTCTCCACCGAAGTTGCTGCACATTTTCTCTGTATTTTGTTATTAACCCTAGCTAAAGTTTTGCATGAAAACCACACCTAAGTCTTACAACAAATATCCAAGAAATCGGTTCAAATTTGTCTTCACCTTGTTGTCCGAAAAAAAAAAACCCAGCACACTTTCACCTTGGAATTGCATTGATTTTTGCTTACTTGGGAGGATTGGTTAATCTAGAATTTTGTGTTAAATTGGAAGCCTAATAGGTAAGTAACAATCTGAGTTTTATGGCATGTCAAATGATATAATAATGATGCTTGAATTGGAATAAAATGCATGCGATATTGGTGAAGATATGTGCAGGAAAATGTTGTATGAACTTGGAAGTTTTTCTCTTTTGTTTTTGGTATATGGAAACCGTGGAGTATAGGGCATTATGTGGATGAATTGGACTAGAATGTAATGTATAAAGAAGATGCATTTATTCCAAATAAAGTTGTTAAAAGAGTGTTCTTGAATTGAGAAAGAATTAGACCTATATGTATGATAATGTAAGATAATTTTCTAGTTTGATTTTTGATGTATAAAAGACTAGGATTTGTGAGCTGTTAATTGAATAATTTTAAGCTGGAACTGGAGAGGTTGTTGATGAGGAATTGAAGTATGATTTATGCCTAATAGAGGTATAATTGATGAACTATAAAGAGGATGTTTTAACTTTGTTACAAAGTGTAAAAAAATCTGGCAAATTAGAGCTGTAGGTCGAAATTCTGGTTTCAATTTTATCTTCCTCTTTCGACCTATTTTACATATCTTTAGGTCATGAATTTAAAGAAACTCAAAGAATTAAAGTTGTATATCTAGGTTTTAGCTTGACCTCTGTGAAAGTGGCTTGATTTAATAGTGACTAAGCTTGAGTTATGTTTGTTTTCCTAATACTACCTGTGATAGACCCCTATGCAGGAACCTTATATTATCTCCTAATTTTTGGGGACTTTAGAGCTCGAATTAGTCAAAGTATAAAACATGAAAAATGATTATTGAGTGGACAGAAGATATCTTGATAAGTTTATATGGTTAATTGAAGTTATAATTTAAAGAAGGGACTCTTTTGATGTGTTGAGTTCAAATATGAAAATTCTGATTTGTTAAAGGAATAAGTAAGTTCTTTTAATGCAATTATGATCTTTAGGACATGACTAATGAGTATTAAAGAACATAGGGTATTTATGAATGAGAATTGGGTGAATGTATGAGTATATGTTGCTTGAAAAATTTCGGTGAACGTATAGATTTAGCTTGCTAAAATTTTAGATGTAAATTACCAATTGTGTGTGTATTATAAGAAGCTTTTTTATCATAAAAATGTTCAAGGATAAGTGTAAAGTATGATTGATGAATTTGGATTAAATCCAGCTAATTTAAAGGTATAAACTTGATTGAAAAATGGTAGTATACAAAGTATGATGTTTAATGGTTAAGAAATTTGAATAAGTTAAATTGAGCAATGCATTGAATATGACATATGTATATATGTGCACAAATGAATATGTATTTGATTGATCGACTTTGTAATATGAATTACGTGTGAATTGTATGATTTTAAACACTCAAGTCAGACACCATTTAGACATTGTCGGACCATCCAGGCAATAGTATAAATTAGAGCGTACTATAAGTCAACCTAGATGATTTCACTAAGATTGATTTTGTTTCTGTTTAATTTCCATTTATTGAACTAATAATGACTTGATTATGATGATTCTGAACATTAATAGTCCGAGGAGTTTGATATTTGGGAATGTATTAGAAGTGTTATGTTTGCATCTAAGTTTTGACTAATTTCTGAATTCTCAACAAAAGTTGAATGCGGGATTGAGGTTTGATGAATATGAGATTATGTCTGTGATCATAAGTAAATGTTTTTGATGGCATATTCTGTTATTTGATGCATTTCACAAAATGAATGTTCAGATAAAGGCATTGTCATTAGAGTAGTCAGTCTGAAAGAGCTTTCAGCTTAGAATTCTTACATGTAGAGCTTTGCTCCGTGATTTCTGTATCTGACTAGGCCCAATGGGCCAGTATCTGTATCTGACTGGGCCCAATGGGCCAGTATCTGAAAGGTGCTCAGTCATAACAAATATTAACAAATCTGGAGTCTCATATGCATCTTCATTTGTATATTTATTATTATGACTTATATTATTATGAATGTAATTTTGATATTGTGATGATAAAGTGATATGCCATTATTGATAATGTGATTGATTGGGGTATACATGTTTTGAAAGAATGTATATGAAATGTGTATCATACATTATGCCTTATTGAAATAGGAAATGTTGTGAAATTGGTTGGATGTGTGATATTTGTGTACTTGTTTTGAGTGGATCATCAATGATGGTTCACTCATTGAGTTCACAAAACTCATAAAAAATTATGACGTGACTTTTTAGGTACGAGACAAAAGACCTAGATTATGGTTAATTGAGAGATTGCAACTTCCATAATATGATTATTGTGAATTACGTTTAATGGTTATAACTTAAGAGAGGTTTATAGGATAGTCTAGAACCAACAATCTGATAATTCATAATCAGTAAGGTTAGCATTAAAAATAGGTAAAATTTTCCTTCTCTCAATTAGTAATTTCTTTCGATTGATTCTTGGGTGTCTTGCAATTGCTTAATAATTAGTATTTTCATGTTGATTCTTCATTTGATTGATTGAATTAAATTCTCATTTTAGTTTCGTTGCATCTTAAATTTCTGTTATTTATTTCTAACCTTAGATTTTAGGATTAGATTAGTTCCCTCCTCTTGGGATCGACACCTTTGGTACTATACTAACGAGCCGTGCACTCGCAGATTACGGAGGGTTAATAATTAAAACTTACACACAACCAAACCACGATCAATGCATGACACTTTACATTGTGCATTTTTTATTTCATTTTGATGATTCCAAAAGGGGGAGAAAGTTTGATAATATAAAATTAAGGGGAACTGATAACATTAGGGAGAGTAATGAAATTTAAGGACATTGTTTGTTTTTTCTTTTTTGTATTTCTTATATTTTATATGATATGCTTGATTAAAATTATATTATCTTCATATATAGATATATTCTTTGATTTTGAATATATCTTTGCTTGCTTGATATTGAATTAAACTTTTCATATCAAATAATGTTTTATATATAAATTAAGGAGGAGCTAATCATTATCTTGAATTATGTTTTATGTGCTTAATTTTATTATTATTCTCTAATACAAATGTTATGTCATTATCAAAAAGGGGTAGATTATTGAATAAGTGAGGTTCCAATTGATTTTTTGATGATAACAAAACATAATTACTACTAATGTGGTTATTATTTTTATAAAAAGCAATATCAAAATAAAATGAAGCCATAAGCTCGAGAACATAATTTATAAGCTAATAAAGAAAATTCAAACTGTACAATCGATGGAATGAAGATCAAAATGAAAATAAACAAGATCAAAGCTTCTTAACGCCATTTCATCATTTTTATTATTATTTTTAAGCTCACTTTATTATTTTGATGATCTAAAAGCCTCACCATATGTAATGATTCATCTTACTTCATTACATGAGTCTTTACATTCATTAAGAGGCATTAAAGCTTTTGATTTTAATATAAAAGTCCCTTGATCTTTCAAATAATCTTTGGAGAATATTTAAGGAAGTTTTAAATCATATTTGGATTTAAAATTATGATTTTAAGCATTTAAAGTGGTTAAAATCATGTTTTTTAGGTGATTGGTCAACCTATATGGGTTAGTGTTGACCAATGTAGGCTAAAGTTATTAAAATTGATATATTATGAGTTTATAGCAACATTAGTTGATGTATTGATCGACCAATGTGCTATATTGGTTAAACAATATGTTTACTAGTTTACTAGTGTCCCAACAACTAGTGAATTTGGTGTTTTAAATGCATACTAGTTGATCAGGAGATATTCGAAACTTGGGTATCTAGTCAAAGGCTTCTTTACTTTAGTTGACCTTCAAAGTTAGACATCTTCCAACACTTCAGCAAGTTGTTCCCTTTGCTCAGGACACTCATAAACCTCTTCTACATCATCCACACAAAGTGGCTCATATAGCTCATCAGCTTCAAGATGCACTGATTATTATCATCCTGTGTCAACTAATGTCCTTCACCTTCTTCACATGTAGGCTAATCAGCAAAAGTAGAAATAGGTTTAGAATTTGTAATAGCATAAGACAAACTGTTGGTAATAGTCTTATGCTCTTTGATGAGGCATGCACCCATCTCATGCTTACAGAAGATTTTCCTACTTTTTTCTTTTTTAGGTCATTAAGCTCGTAACTAAACTCCTTGTCTATATCCAATATATATTTAAAGAGTAATAATCAAATCTAGCTTCAATCTCTGCTTATTTGGAATATGCTTGAAAGCTTTGCATCTGAACACCCTCAAATGTGTATAAGTTCGATTATTACATCTCTATACTCTCTCGATAATATCAAGATTCAAAAGGCTGAAGGAGTTATATTAATCACATAAGCTACAGTTTGGATCGCCTTATCCTAGAAGGACTTTGATAGGCTAGACATCTAAAGCATACATTGAACCTTCTCCTTAATGATTTTATTTTATTATCTCAGCAACACCAATGTGCTATAAGGCACGAGGTTCTATCATCTCATGTCTTACGTTATAACTTGTACAATAGTTCTTAAACTTATTAAAGATATACTATCCTCTACACTTTAGCTTTCTCTTCATTTGCCTTTACACTAATATTATGGATTTTGTATCATAACGACTGGTACCGGTTGGTAAATAACACAAAATTATTTTGCTCGATACCAGTTATCGATACTAGCCAACATTAATGATTTCTTCTATTATCGGTTGGTATTTAAATTACAGGCTAAATACCAACAATTACCGTAAATTTTGAGAAAATAAAGGACTTATCTGTAAAAGAAATTAAAAAACCCCATCAATTTGCTTCTGCAAACACTCTCCTCTCCATTTTCCTCTCTTTCTAGTCTCTCCTCTTTATCTCCACCAACATCAGCTACCAACATCCCACTCCCAGTCCTAGCCCAGCCATGGGATCATCTCTCCCTTTCTTGTTGGCTACCACAGCACTGCTGCCCTACGATCATCTCTCTAGCGATGTCGAGTGTGATGTCACCTATTGCCCAACTACCTCCACCTCTGGTCCTTTACTCCTTTAGTCGTTACCCACCACTGGCTTGCTCCTCTGTACCTTTGGTCACTGCCCCACTCCTTCAATTATAGTTCATATCAGGATCTGGAATTTTACAGATCCATATTCAAACCTGACCTATCCCAACCCCCCCCCCCCTCCAACTTACCTACACCAATCTAGGGATTTAGATCAGTGAACGTTGCAAAAAATTATAAAAAATTTTGTGGAAATATGAATTTGTGAATTTGTGGAATTGTAAAGTTGATTTTGGAATTATGGAATTATGGAGTTATGTTGATCACTTGATTAGTTAATTGTTAATTTGAATATTGAATTATGTATTTGTGATTTTGTATTGTGTAGTAATTTTGTATGTTGAATTGTGTTGGATTAAGTTAAATTGTGTAGTGTATTATGTATGTAGATTGTTCAATTAATTTGAGTAAAAAATTAAGAACTTTCATTAAATTGGAGAATGAAAGATTGTTAAATTAAAGTAGAGAATTAGAATTTTAGTAATAATTTTGATTAAAATTAGTTAAGAAAACAAAATATTCATAAGCATTACAAATTAAATAGTATAAGCAAACAAAATTGATTAATTTATAATTAAATTTTTTGATTACATAAAATAGGTTGTAAACTTATAATTATGAGTTATAGTTAAAATTGAATAGTTTATAGTTGTGAGTGTATGTCTTTAGTTTATGGTTGAATGATGTAATCATACAAAATGAGTTATATTGTATAAGATGTATATGTTTATTGTGTAATTGTGTATGATGAATACTTGATTTGATGGTTTTTGACTTATTTGTTAATTGTGCTAGATGAAATTGAATTGTGTAGTGAATGTGTACTTTTCATTGTGGAGTTAACTTGAGTAAGAAACTAAAAACGTTTATTAAAATTGGTGAATGAAAGATTGTTAAATTAAAGTCAAGAATTAGGATTTTAGTAACAATTTTAATTAAAACTAGGTAAGAAAACAAAATAATTATAAGCATTACAAATTGAATTGAATAAGTAATCAAAATATATTAGTTTATAGTTGAAATGAAAGTTGTAAACTTATAATTGCGATTTATGGTCGAATTTGAATGTTATAGTTATAAGTGTACATTTTTAGTTTATTGTTAAATGATGTAATTATACAAAATGAGTTATATTATATAAGATGCATATGTGTATTGTGCAATTATGTATGCTGAATGGTATTTAACTTATTGGTGGATTGTGTTGAATGAAATTCAATTGTATATGATGAAATCATACAAAATATGGTATATTATATAAGATGTATATGGGTATTGTGTAATTATGTATGTTGAATACTTAAACTATTGGTTTTGACTTATTTTTGAACTATGTTAGATGAAATTGAATTATATATGACGTAATCATACAAAATGAATTGTATTATACAAGATGTATCTGTGTATTATGTAATTGTATATGTTGAATACTTGAATCGTTGGTTTTTGACTTATTGATGAATTGTGTTAAATAAAATCAAATTGTGTATGATGTAATTATACAAAATGAGTTATATTATATAAGTGTATTGTCTAATTGTGTTAGTTTAGACTTCTGAGTTAAACAATACATGTTTTGTGATAGCAATTGATAATAAAATTATGTGTTCTTTATTTTGATATGAAGTAATTAAGATAATTTCAACATATGTCTTCATTGATTTTTACAGATAAATGTAAGAAAGTTTAAGTACTCCTAATAATTCAATCACTTCAGGAAGATACAATGATCCAGCTTAGGCTTATGTTGGATTAGTCCTTGGAATGAAGAACCATGCCACTTGTTTGTTTTGTAACAAACATTTCAATTAAAGAAGCATTTAGTTGGAGTTAAAGGTGATGTGGAACTTTGTAAAAAAGCAAGTCATGATGTGAAATGAAAAATGAAGACTTTTTTTGAAGAGTATCAGCACGAGAAAGATAGAAGGCAAAGATTGAATTACAAAATTGGTAGTGTAAGTTTGTTTATTAGTGTTCAGGATGATAGTGGGAATGTTGAAGGTGATAGTATTCCTACCCAATAAGAAGTGAATGTTGCACTTAGAACTGATGTAGGAAAAGAAGAAGAAATATGTCTAATTTTTTTACACAACAAACAACTCCTAAAACTTAGCCTTAAATTCGTATTGCCCTATAATTAAGAGAAGCGACTCATAATATGGATATGGCAATGGCTAGATGGTGGTATGATTCAGTTACAGCATTAAATACTACCCAATCTTATTATTATCAGCCTATGGTATATGTTATTGCCTCTTACATTCCCAGATATAAAACTCCTTCAATTAATGACTACAAAGGTAAACTTTTAAGTAATTATGTTTATAAAATTAAAAGAATGAAAGAATGTTACAAAGTAAGTAAAATTCTTTTTGTTGGAATTTTTTGTGCTACAAATTACATTGACTTGATTTTGGAAAATATAGGGGATGCTAGTTATTTTCCTATTGTTGATATGATTATGTAGAAAGAAAAAAAGGGTAAGAAAATTCATCTTCAATCATACGTAAGTCTTGAATTTAATAAGAAAGGATTTCACAAATGGTAGGAATTTATGTCATCCTACTGTTACAAGATTTGCAACAAATTTCTTATCGCTTCAGTGTTTTATTATGATGAAGAAAGAGTTAAGATAGAAGTTTACAAGTAATAAGTAGTTTGCATCTCAGCATGTTAGATCTAATGATAAATTGGAGGTTTCCAGAACTATACTTAAAGATACTAAATTTTGTTCCTAATTTCAATTTGTCATCTGATTTTATGAGCTAAGGGTACTTCGTCTGACTGAAAAGTGATGAAAAGGCAATAATAAGTTATTTTTATGATGTCATGGGGAGGGTGAAGGATGCAATCAAGGTCAATATGAAAAATAGGCCTTCTTTATACAGACCTTATCTTGCAGTCATCAATGAGAGAAAGGAAAGGGAACTTTACTTTTCATTATTTGTAGTTAGGGTATATTTGAATCTTAGTGTCAAGTTCAGACCAAGTTTTACAAAGAAAGTTGAAGTTAATAGGGTAATGCTATTAACTATTACAATAGTTATTACCAATGAGATGATGTAAGCTCTCCTAAGCTCACAAGTTGAGATTTATAAAGAGGCTTCTATTAATTTTGAGATGCCAATTGCTATTTGTCAAAGAGAAAAACTTAATCCAAGTATATATTTTTCACTTTTGTTACTTGTTGAAAATTAATCTTCACTTTAATTTTTTATAACGTTACTTTTGTTGTCTTACAACTTACAGTTTCTTAGTAGCAACAATTTGGAAATGATGTTCCAGAATTGTAAAGGTTTGCAATTCGAATTCTATGTTAATTTGTGAGCGAAACAGGCTGTGAAAGGAATTGAGGCACATTTGAATTCATCCATTCCAAGAAAAGGAATAGATTGGAGCCCAAAAGATTGAATGACTTGATCTTCATTCAATAAAATTTAAAGCTTCGGGAAAGGTATGTTATTATCATTATTAAGTTACATACACCTTCCTATAATTTTTAATAATTTAACTTTATTGTTTACTAGGACTCTTAATAGAACAAGTAGCTCAGTAGATCTAACTTATATTGGTAATATCCATCTTTTGGCGAATTGGGTTTCTAAGGAACTGGGTTTGATAGATGATAGTGACTTGGATGGGAAAGAGTTAACATGTCATTTGGTGTAATGAATTTGAATAATGGTGATGATGAGACTTCTCTTAATGATGAGGATTTTATATTAAATGAGAATTGGGATCATTGCAATATAATAGGTATTCGATTGAATGAAGCTCCAGGTTTCCGTTTCTCCTCTTCTTTTAATCTCACTTATATTTGATGTATATGTTAAATTCTATATATGCAATATAATTGTAAAAATTTTTGTTTCAGACTTCACTTATAGTTAGTTCTTCAACATGAAGTCTTGTTGTAAATTATAATTGTTAGAGAGTAATGGATCTTAATTATTCTTTTTATTTGTTGTTTTTGATGTAATTATTATTTGTTATATGATGAAATTGTAATGTTTTAAATACTTTGTATTGTTCTTAATTTTATACTTGTATGATGATTAAATAATCTTTTTTCATATTAATTATAGTTATTATTTATATCTGAAAATGTGAAAAATAATGTTAATAAAAATACATAAATTGTTGTTATTTTAAATTTCAATTATTATGATTTTTGGAGATACAATTGATGTAAGATTATAAAGTATACAGTACAATATATTAGAGAATTATTTTGTAATTTTAAAAAAGGGACTATTTTATAAATTTAAAAATTACCTAAAATTATACGAGATATTGACAAATCTGGTATAATACCATACTAGAACCAAATATGGTATCGATATCGGTATGGTATTCATAATATTGCTTTACACTATAGCATGAAATCTCCTAAAGGTCTTAAACACTAAGCTTTTTATTTTCAACATAAAAACCTAAGTGTTGCTTATAGCATCATCGAAAAATTAACAAAGTATTTGTTACCACCAATGGACTCCACCTGTATAGAACCACATATTTCAGAGCACACCAACTCCAACTTAACGTTCCTTCTAATAGATCTTTTATAAGATAGAACTTGATGTTGCTTTCCAAACATGCAATAATAATAGAGGTTGAGGGAAATAGTAGTATTCGTAGGGACAAGTAATTTGACAGCTAATAACTTGATACCTTTCTCACTAATGTGTCCTAATCTTCATTGTCATAAATTTGAAGCATTTTTCCTTTTAACTATATGTAGTTCTCTAGCACACACCTTCAAGTGCGTCATGTAAAAGGTGTAACACAATCCACCACGACCAACTGTCGATGGTCCTTTAGAAAACTTCCACTTTCCATCCTTAAATGTTTGTCAACGTCCTTCTTGGTCAAGCACATTTGAAAATAAAAAATTAAGGTGCAAATAAGAAATGTTTAGTACACGTCTCAAGGTTAACATACACCCAACATTAGTCTGAACTTAAATATCTCCCAAGCCAATGATACTAACAAAGCTCTGATTTCCCATCTTCACACTTCCAAAATCACCAATCCTTTAATTGGTAAAGTATTCCTCTTCAAAACATATTAATAGGAAGCCCATAAATCAACAACTCACTTAGAATCTGAGTGAAAAATGTGGAGACACTAACTGATCTCACAAATCAACGATACCTTATCATCTATGCTTGAAGTTTTCACTATGTGTCGTCATCTCCATCTTTTTGGTTGTCTTGCTTTTTCTATTCTTTCTTCCATTTATAGTAGAAATTTGTAATGTGACCTGGTTTGGTGTAGTAGTGACTCTTTCTGGTCTCTTCGCCATCTTTATACTTGCACTTCTTCTTAGATTTACCTGTCCTTTGAAACCTCTACTCTTGCTTCTTCCTTTATTCTCTAGCATAAGAGCATGTACATTGTCGACACTGATTTCTTTCCTCCTAATCTCTTTAGTGGACATGCTTTTGTTGATTATATCTAAAGAAGGCACACCATCCAGAGTAGAGTTTCTAATAGTTATAACCAAAGTTTCCCAATTACTCAGTAAGGTATTCGATAGGAACAAAGATTGTAACTCATCTTCAAGAATGATCTTCACTATAGTTAGCTAGTTGATGATATCCACAAAACCCTGAAATACTTTGACACTAATTTCCTAGCCTTCAAATTCAAATTCATAAGTCTTCTATTCAAGGAGGCTTTGTTATCAGTGGTCTTCCTCTTATAAAATCCCTCTAATTTTTAAAACTGCTCTAAAGGATCCATCTATAGAGATACTTGGTTGAATATGTTGATATCAATCCGTTGTATAATAATTCCTAAGGTTTTCCACTTGATCTTTTTACCACTCTTTATTTGTCATCTTCTCTAGCTTAAAAGAGACATCATCTTTTATATGTTTTTTTCCACATCAATTGGATTATAAGTATCCTTATAATACATAAGATCTTTCATCAAAGGTCTCTATATTAAGTAGTCGATCAACGTAAACTTTACTATAGAGTTATTGTCACTATATATACCTATGGCTCTAGTACTAGTTATTAATTGGTAGATCACTCAGCCAATAACAAACTACTCAAATGGTAAAGATGATAGAAAGATAAATTACACACAGGATTTAATGTGGAAAACCCTCTAGTATATACGTAAAAACCATGGCACAAACAAACAATAAATCCACTAAATCAAAATAACAAGATATAAGCAATAAACGCTTTAGGCTAACTCACTTAAGAACACCTCACAAAACAACCATAGATAAACTCTCTTTTTAGCTCTCTGTATCCAAACTTCTAAGACTTGGTATATATATATATGAAGGCTACACCCGATTAAACTTAGAAATAAAACTTTAATAAAACCATAGTTGAGTAATGGTATTTACACTACAAGAAAATAACAAATTACTGACGAAATATTATCGACGATAAGATTTCCATAGGTAATTAGTGACGGAAAGAGACATTCTGTCGGTAAAGTGAACGGGTTTATCGACGGACGAGACATTCGTCGATAAATGTGGAGGGAAAATAAACCCGCAAATTTTCCATTGTAATATAGCGACAGAATACATAGTTTTGTCACAAAATAAGGCGGCAACAAATGGCATGAAATTGGTGAAATTGAATACCAATGGGAAATATGTCCCGTTAGTAAATTACCGATGGAAATGGTTTTTTGTCAGTAGCCTGTTGGTAAATGCCGAATTGTTCATAAGTAAAACGACATCATTTTATCATCATCATTTTAACCCAACCTTTCTTCCCCCCTTTGCCATTTTTCTTCTCCCCCCTTAACTGCGTCAGTTTTCTGTCATTTTCGTTGCTTCCACCGTCGATTTCTACTTGATTTTTGGTCCATCGTGCATCATTTTGAGGTAAGGTCTCTATTGGGTTTATTTTACCCACAAAAAATGAAGCTCTTAGATGGTTAGATATATGTATACCGTGGGTGGGTATTGGTGGTGGGTTTTGTTATGATTGTTTGATTATGCATTTTTGGTTGAATTGTTGGTTTGTTTATTGTTTACATGTGTTATTGTTGGTTAATAATGGAAAAATGCATTTGTTTTGTGTGAATGTTAGAGATAATACATATTTCCTATGAGGTGTTTGATGAAATGTCTCTTAGATAGAGACTTGCATGTTGAGTATATATAACTACAATTTCGTCATGGTTTATATAACCTATTTAAAACCATACTACTTTCGAAAATATTCATATGAAAGAGGAGGTTCGAGTACTATATAATATTCAATTTTATACTATAATTTTTATATATTGGATTTATACAATGAGAGATGTGATATAGGATAATTGGGT
>JAOQML010000197.1:14878499-14895713 GCA_027568935.1 Erythroxylum urbanii
GAAGGAAAGTGTGATCATGCATACAAATGAAAAAGTGATACTCAACTCTAATGTGAATGCCGGACTACGGTCCGATGATATGTGAATGCGAGTGACTGTGAATATGCAAATGTAAGTGATGCATTTCATTTCATGAATGTATGAAATATAATGGCAGTTGTGACCAGAGTAGCCACTGATCAGAGCTTAAAGCTTAATGTGTGAAAAAGAGCCTCAAGCTCAAAAGTGATTCAGAGCCTCAAGCTCAACGCTTAATGAGTCCTATATGGGACAGTTTTAATTAGCCCTATATGGGACAGTTTTAATTAGCCCTATATGGGACAGCTATCAATGAGCCCTATATGGGACAGTTTAGGCACTCGGTTATAACAAAGTAACAAATGGAAAGTGAGTCTCATGTGCATGGCATATGTATAATATGAATGATTAAATTGTATTAAATGTGAAATGTGAAATGTTGTGAATGTGATTATATGTTATGTGACTGGGAGAGCCATCGATGATGGTCACTCATTGAGTTCTCAAAACTCACCCAAATTTTGCAATTATTTTTCAGGATCAGAAGAATACCCCGTTAGGCCAACGGGAGTATACCTACAAAATACAAGTGAAGGATAGAGGTGGGATCAGTTTGTGTCTGCATTGCATTTCCTAATTTGTATTGAATTGTTTATTCTGCAACTTTTTGTATAAAATTGTATTCCGAACAACTAAAGTGTTTATATTTGTAAAAAAAGGGGCCCAAATGGCCATTGAAATTTCTGATGATTGTACTGCTATGATTGAAAATGTTTGTGAAATAAAGTGGGCCCAATTTGGTTATGGATTTTTGCGTATCATGTTTGTGGTTTAAAAATTTTATACCGATTTCTAAGTGATTGGCTGCTCTAGCATGCCACCCTCGTGGGGCACGAGCTTGGAAATCACCTATCGATGTCAGGTTCGGGTCTTGCGGGAGTGGGATGCTACAAAATGTGTCTTCATAAAAGTTGTAATTTATTCTCTTATCTTTTAATTGGTATTAAGTTTGTAATTTTTGTATATTGTAGTTCAGAGATATGAGTTGTACAATTTGACAACATGATCATATCCTAGCCAAAGTGTCAAATGTACTCAGTCTGTGGTAGTTTAAGCATAACTCATAGAATAATGAACCAAATTGAATGATCTTGGTGTCATTAGCAACGTAAAACAATGGGGAACATTTTTCTAAAAGAAAGTATTGCCAAATTACTTCATTTTCATTGTCATAATGATCATGTAAAGTTGACCCAAAAGTCTATTTTTAGAGAATTCTAGAATGATGAAATAAGTTATGAATTTCAATTTTAATGGTTTTGTTGAGGTATAAACCATAAGTATAAATGATACTTATGTGAGTTTGGATATATGAATGTTTACATAACAAGAATAATAGAGCAATACCCGGGATTGTCATGAACATGCATTGTGCATACTTCATATGCATACATGTGCATTAATAAACATTTATAATTGTGCCAAATTGTGATATGTGTATATTGTGTGATATAGAGGAGCAACTGGAATGTCAACATCCAGACATTACCAGAACTTCCAAGCTTTAGCTTCATGAATGACCTGTGAGTAACCTAAAATGTCTCACTCAATTAATTTCTTGTGTTAGATTATGTTTGAATTATCTTATCAATGTGAAATTAATTGTGTTGATTGTGGACAATTGGTTATCTGAGGAGTTCTATATTTAGGACTGTATTGGAAGTGCTACTTGAACGTTAATATGACTAACTATTTGTTCTCAACTTTAATGTTAAATGCCGGATTAAAAGTCCGATGACAAATGTGAATAAGAAAGAGTGTGAATGTAACTGAATAAGTGTAATCATTGAATATGTATGATGCATTTCATTACATGAATGCATGAAAGATAATGGTAGTTATGACCGCAGTCGTCAATAAAAGAGCTTAAAGCTTAGAACGTGATAAAAGCCTTTGGCTTAATTGTGCATGTACCTAGTATCCACTAAGGGATATGGGACATTAATTGATACATCTCGGTATCCACAAAGGGATATGAGTTAGTAAAAAGGCACTTGATCACAACAAAGTAACAAATGAAACTGAGTCACGTGCATTGCATTTATATTTGATATGTGTATTTTACATGAACGAAATGACAATTATGATTTTTCTAAAAGTGAAAGGTGATATTTTATGAATATGCAAATATGTGAAAAATAAGTTATGTGTGTTGATGTGATGCATGAATTGAGTAAACCATCGATGATGGTTACCTCATTGAGTTCGCAAAATTCACCAAAATTGCAACATTGACTTTTCAGGACTGAGAGACGACTTTAGCTACTGAGAGACGATACAAGCAGTGTAGACTTGTACTTTTGGGAAAAAGAAGAAATTGCTCAAAGGTTAGTTAGCTGGTGTTGGAAAGATTAGATAGACTTTTTGTGTAATTTCCTCTTTCATGTAGCATATTTTGTATTAGGCTATGATGATGTACATGTATGGATGTTTGAAAAATACATTGTATAACGTTCAGTTTTGTGGATGAAATGAGGAAAATTTTGGTTTTAAAATATTGTGACTTTCTTCATAATGTTTTATAAGAGAACTACAGATAGATGATGTCATGTTAAATAAGTGTGGTGATTGAACGTAGCACACCGTTATCATAGTTTATGTATTGGAATGCCTGCAAGGTGTTCCGGTATGCACCCCATGGTAACAGGGCACTACATTGAGTGGTATCAAAGCATAGTTTGGCATCCATAGGGATATATAGGAATGTTAAGCATGAAATATCACGAGAAATGCAGATAATGATTGGAGTTCTTGTTTATTATAGGTCATTCCCCATAGGTGAACAAGTGGGACAGTCAGCTGACCTAAGATCTGAAGGAGCCAGTAGGAGTCTTCGGTACCTCGACCAGAGGAGATGCCTCCTAGAGTTCCCGAGAGAAGGGAGAGGAGGTATGATAGGCTGCGGAAGCAAGGGGCTGTGGATTTCTGTAGCAGTATGGACCCTGCTGAGGCCAAGAGATGGTTAAAAAGGACAGAAATAGTTTTTGATCAGATGGACTACAAGCTAGACGAGAGGTTCGACTATGCAGTATCCTTACTGCAGGGCCTAGCTTATCAGTAGTGGAAGACTGTCCCAGGCAGTACCACCAGGCCTTACAACTTAAACTGGGAAGACTTTCTGAGGGTCTTCAAGGAAAATTACATGCCCAAGATCTACTTGGACAGGAAGATGAAAGAGTTCCTGGATTTAAAGCAGGGTAGGATGTCAATGGCAGAACATAAGATCTGGCTCAATGAGTTGATGGGATATGCTGTTGTTTTGATTCCTACTGAAGAAGATAAGTGCAAGAGATTCGAAGATGAGCTGAACATGGAGATCAGGACAAGATTAACGATCTCCAACCTGAGTAGTTTCACCGAGTTGAGAGCTACTTCAATAAGAATTGAGCAACTACTGAGAGAGGGACAGGTAGAGTCCAGGCAAGGGTCTAGATTAAAGAGGTCCAATCAGATTCAGAGTGGTTCTAGCAGAAGATTCAATAAGCACCAGAATCGAGCTTTCAGACAACTGGCTGGATCAAGACAATCTGGATTTAGACAAAGGGGTGGTTTTGTAAAGTTTAGCAGAGGAAGTGGTTTAGTGCAGAGTCAGTTACCCCCTTGTGAGCACTATGGGAAAAAGCACGGTGATGAGTGCTGGACATTATCAGGAGCCTATTTTTGATGTGGTTCTCTAGATCATAGAATTAGAAATTATCCTATTGTTGCTGGAGCCCAGTTAGGTATGAGAGGGGGATCTATGAGTGAAGCTGCAATCGAGCAAAGTTGAGATAGTGGGATTGGACAGAGAGGCCGTAGTAGAGAAAGAGTGAGCACAGGGAGTCCTTCCATCAGGACTGAGGTGCAGAGCAGCCGACCGTAGTCTCAGGCCCGAGTCTATACCATGACTAGGCAGGAGGCTCAAGATTCTCTGGATGTCGATGCAAGTGCACTACTTATTTATAATCATGAAGCATTTGCATTGCTAAATCCAAGATAGTCCGCCGATTGTTATTTTTTTTCTTTTGATAGTCCATTTGGTATTCACTATTTTATTATTGCTTTAATACTTATGTTGATAGTAACAAGTGATTAAAGTGTTTAATGATGATGAATGTTGTGATATCTGTGATGGGTTGATCTTTTTTCTTGAGAATTAATGTAGCTATTTAGTTGAATTTGAATGATTGGGTTACGAACATATTGTCTTATTTATTGTTGTGGTTTCTGGATTGAATGGATGTAATAGAATGGCCATATTTTGCATCATTTTATTATTAACTGAAGATTCAAGGGATGAAGTTTAATACAAATCGAGAAACTATGGACACTTAGGTTAAGAACTAGAAATATATTAACTTAAGCGGTAATTAGTAATCAGGTTTTCATAATTAACTCGAATAATAACTTGTTGAATACAAAAGTTAAGCTAGTTCATTATTCGAATCGATTTAGAACCCAACTATTAATTTTAGTAAGACAATAATCCAATCATTTCCCTTAATCATGTATAGGAGATTAAATTAGTGAAATTAATTCTCATGAATTTTTCCATTTTGATTAATCTATTTATCTTGGCTCCCAATTGATTTTGTTTACTTTTCAATTTAATTTCTTAATTTTCCTTAAACTGGGATCGAATGTTTATAACTGCATTGCTTTTATTTTTATTTTTAATTCAAATTTAATTTAAGTTGATCAATTTCACCTCCATAGGAGACGGTCCTAGGTTATCAACTACAACTACCTCGTATACTTATGAGTAGGATAGCTTGGGTCATTTTAGAACTTTTTGGACAACAAGTTTTTGGCATCGATGCCGAGGAGGTGTTTAGTGTTTTGAACTTGAATTAATTTAAATTGTTTTATTTGCTTAAGTGATTCTGATTGTTTGTGTTTGTTCATGCATGCGTGTTTTATTGTGTTACTTTGTTAACTTGTTTTGTAATTTTTATTATTAATTTAATGCTTTTTGTAGTTAGTTTATGCTAGTTAGGAGAATTTTAGGTAGTGAACTTACTTTGTTTATGCTAGGAAGGAGATCTTTAGATAGAGAACCCATCCTTTTTGTTAATAACATACATCGTATACGACAATTTCAAAGAGATTTTAAAGACGATCGCGAGGAAACCAAGAGTGAAGATCAAATTAATAACCACAAGATGGGTGAAAGGTAGTTATTGATGAAGGAGTATGTTATTGGTGTACTACCATTTCATGCATGCGTTTGGGAGAGGCAACTACGAACTATGAATTGAAGAGCATCTATTATAAGATGCTGGCATTGTTCTATCGGGTTCCTAGTCAAGACCCTTTAAACTTCAATCGAGAATTCTGTACCACTCCCCAAACCTTTCCAGTGGATGGCTTAAATGAGGATCAACTCAGGATGAAGTTTTTCCCATACACATTGAAGGATCGGGCCAAGGCATGGCTAATGACCCTTTCACCTAGTTCATTCAATACACGAGAAAAGGTGTATAATAAATTTATAGGAAAATTTTATTCCTGCTAAAAGACATCTGAGTTACGCACCAAGATAGCTACCTTCATTAAGATGGAGGGAGAGTCATTCCACAAGGAGTGGGAACGCTTTAAGCTCTTTCTAATACAGTGTCCACACCATCATTTTCTTCCTCACATGCTAAACTAGTTCTTTTATGATGGGTTGACGCAGTAGTGCCATTATATGGTGGATAATGCAGCAAGAGGAGCTATAGGAGAGAGGACAACCGAAGAAACATATGAAATCTTTGAAATGTTGGGGGCTAATTCTCAATAAAAGGGCATGAGGGGAAGAAGAGCTGGAGTTTATGAAGTGAGCTCGAATTAAGAATTGACTATGCAGTTAGCTGAGTTGATGAGGCATATGAAGATTCTAACTACAAGGCTACCCCAAAACGTTCCAAATCAAGAGGTGTGTGGTATCTGTAGATCTTTTGGTCATAGAGCTAATGTTTTTTCGTATTCTTACGAACTTTTGACAGTTAAGGAAGAACACGTTAACTCACTTAATGATTTTCAACCAAAGGAGTGAAATGATCCATACTCGAACACCTACAACCCTGGATGGAGAATCACCCCAATTCTTGAAAGACCAACAATCCCCCAATACAACCCCAACAACAATACCAAAATTTTCAAAGGCCAAATTATTACTAAGAGCATTCCTCAAATCAAAACCCGTCTAGAAAGCCTTCCTTGAAGAAAAGCATAAATGCGTCTATGAAAAGGGTTGAGATCCAAGTAGGGCAACTAGCTACTTAAGTGCACAACAATCAAAAGGAAAAGTTGCTTGGTAATCTCGAGCAAGCCTAAGCAATCACTATGCTAAGAAGTTGGAAAATGATTGACAATCATGTTGAGTTCCCTTGTGGTTTGCCTGACACCGATGATCAAGAGAAGGAAAGCCTCACCCAAGAAGAAGAAGAACGTAATGAGAAGAGTAATGTGAGAAACTCTTTAAGTCACATTCAAAAGGGTGAACAACTTAAGCATGACATCAAGGACAATGAAGGACAAAAATTATAAGGCAATAGATCCTTATCGACCACTAATTCCATATCCAAGTCACCTTAAGGAATCAAAACAAGATGAGCGGTTTTCCTATCTATATTGCATGCTTTCTAAGGTCAATATTAATCTATCATTGTTAAATGTGATTAGGAACATTCTGGCTTATGTCAAGTTCTTCAAGGAACTAAGCACCAAGAAATAAAAGTTTGAGCCTAACCAAAAGGTACTAGTTTTGAAAGTAGCAAGTGCAATTACTTAGCCGCATTACCCCCAAACTGAAAGATCCATGATGTTTTATCGTGTAAGTATCTATGGGTAATGTTGATGAGGTTAAGGGTATGGTTGATCTTGGAGTGAGCATAAACCTTATGCCTTACTCTATTTGTGAGAAACTGGATCTAGGACAATTAAGAACAACCAATATGTGCCTGCCATTAGCTGATAGGTCAATCCATTATCCGAAAGGAATAATGGAGGACGTGTTAGTGAAAGTTGGAGGATTGATTGTTCTCGTAAACTTTGTTGTCCTAGACATGGGGGTAGTGAAGGAGAAAGAAACAAAGAACTCCATACTCCTTGGGAGGCATTTTATGGCCACCACCAATACCTTGATTGATGTGAAGAACAGTAAACTAAGTATGACTGTTTCGGGGAAAATAGTAGAATTTTCAATCTTTGATGTTGAACCTATTTCTATAACTACTGTTTCTGAAGAATGTTCTTTTGTTGATCAAGTTAATGCCACCCATTTTCATTTTATTGTACAGTAATAAAAAGAAAAGGAGCCAGACTAGGTTAAGGAGAGTGATGAATGTTGCCAATTACTAATGGATGCAGCTAAAGAAGTGTTTAGAAAATTCTTGGAGATGGATCCATATGAAAAAGAGGAAACAGTAGACTCAATCGCTATGAGCAACCCACCTTGAGCATGACCACTGAGGCATCCAGCTACAAGACGTTAAAGAAGAATCCATTTAAATTCTGTTTGTTTTTCAATTATCTGTTTGTTGTTGATTTTCTTAGTGAATCTTAACTTAGTTTGTTTTCTTTGTATACACAGGCCTTCTTTTTAATCTCTTCTGTTTGTCTTCCTTATAGCTGTCTCCACTCCTCAATTTCGAATTCCATGCTTATTGTCATGCTCCACACCGCATTGATGCAGCTACCACCACACTTTCATATAGTATTTCTTTCCTTGTACTTTTTATTGTTTGTACTGCATGCAGTTTACTTTCTTTTAGTCTTTAATGTTTGTCCTCGTTCATGTTAATTTTTTTCTTTTGTCTTAGACCCCTCTTTTACTTTTTTGTATCACATTAGGAATAGTGTGATGTTTAAGTATGGGGGAATATTAATTGTGTATTGTGTGTTTGTTTTCCCATTTTTTATTTAGAGATGCATGATCATTAAATGAACTCAATCGGGATTAGAAATGCATATTATGAGTGAATGAGTATATGTGCATGCTTAGACTTATTAATTTGGATTTCGGTTGAAAGGACATTAGCTTGTTGTGATAGAAGAGTGACACTTTTCTTTTGGTAAAAATTTGAGCCTTTTTGAAATATTAAACACCAATTTTAAGTACTATTTATTGAGAGTGTTCTTTCCTGATTAAGGAACTTTAGAACTAGCTTGGAAATACTAGTTAAGATCAGATAACCTTATGCAAACGTTAAAATGATGAAGGTAATTAGGATTTACCCTATTAACATCACCCTTAATGAGCCCCTTTAAGCTTAAATGAAACCTTTTCTTTCTTTAAACCCAAAATATAAGCCTTGACCTTGATTGTTTATCTGCTTCATTACACCTACCATAAGGGTAAGTTGAGCATTTGAAAAGGTATAATCAGGTTTAGGGAATAAGTGTGGGGGAATTATAGCTTATAGTTAGGTTTTGAGTGAGGGATGGGTATGGTTGTAGTAACTTTCTCTCTTTTATATTTCATTTTCTTAATTTCCTTATTTTAAATGAATAAATAAATAATTAAAAAGGACAGAAAATTAAAAAAAGAAAAAGAGAAAGAAAAATGAATTGAAAAGATTCAAAGGAAAGAGAAGATAACCAGAAAATGAAAGAAGAGGAGAGACGTAAAAATGGGGAGTGCTAACTTTATTACGTGAGAGGAAAGAATTAAGTGTTTTATTTTTCATTTTGTTGAATTACTTTGAATGTTCAATTAGCTCTATGGTTTCAAATTACAATTTTCCTTTTTCCTACCCTTGGCCTAACCCTATTACAACCGAAATAAAGACCTTTAGATTGATGTTTGTGTTTGATATGAGTGGTGGAGATTGGATTAGTAAGTAAGCCTACAGTAGATACCTTACATGAAATGAACAATGAGTGAATATTTACTACCTTTGAATGCTTGAGAGGATGGAGAGTGGAGTGAGTGTCTATCACACTTGTTGATGGTTCTTTGAATTAAAGTGCTTGTCAATTTTGACTAAATATGTGAAGAATTGCTTATTCATAGAGTATTACGAGTTTCAAGTTCTTAGGTTATGCTTATTGGAATGATTGTCGATATCTTTAGCTATTATTTACGAAAATTGGTGTTTCCATTGTTGGTTCTTTTATAATCTAGTGCTCTTTATTATGCTTGAGGAAAAGCATAGTTTAAGTGTGGGAGAATTGTTGTGTCTAGTTTCTATTGCTCTTAATTACCTTCGTATCTTGAATCTGGTTAAAAAATCCTTATGTTTTGATCCTACTGTGAGACGAATTGAGTGAAAATGGTGTGAATATTGCATGAATATTTATTGGATTGTCTCATAAATGTCGCATGGAAATCAAAAGAATTTTGCATGAAAATGGGTGTGACACGTTAATTGCATGTCACACAAATTAATTCAAGTTAATTCCATAAAGATATATACGTTAATTCCATACACACACACAGTTTAAACACACAAACACATGTTCATTTTTCCAGTTACAATGTTCTCATCTCACCATGTATGCTTCATATTAATTCCATTCTCACAGCCATGCACTCACGATCATACTCCAAGCAACATAAATTAATATATATGTTTAATCTTTCACGTTAAATGCATGAAACACCAATTGTCATTCTCTTATTTTTCTAGCTGCTTCTCTACAATTCTCTTCATCACCATAAATGCTTAACGTTCTTCTCATCTAGTCATGTTTCACCAGCCATGTTCCATGGTTTTTCATCAATGCAATAGTTGTCTTCACATTTATGAATTCACCATGCATGCTTCACGTTTCACCTAGCAATTGTCTTGAACATGTCACATTTGTGACATTTAAGTCACGACCATGCATGGTATTTAACATGCATGGCTGTGACTTATAAGTCGCATCGTGACTTACATGTCATGGCCATGATATGTAAGTCACACCCGTGAAATGTTTTAAGTTTTATTCGTAGGTTTAATATGTGGCAGTTTTAATCGTTCAAGCATGACCTAAAGGCATTCTATAAAAGGAATGTTAAGGAGAGGTGGCAGCGATCTTTCACCATCTGGATACTGTTCCATTCACTCACACACCACCAAGGGATGGAAACTCATCTAGGAGGAACAGAGAGATAGAGAGAGAAGAGACAAATAGAGAAAGAAAACAGAGTGAGTCAGGAGGGAGAGCAAAATAGTAGAGAGGTGGAAGTTTGGGAGAGGTCAAAAGCGAGAGCTAGAGTTGAATCCCATTCAACCTAAGTGAACATTTGTCTAGATGAGAAGCTGAAGTAGAAGGAGAGAGTCAAAGCTAGAAGCTTGAGAGGGACTGGAGATCACCACAACTCTTCATCCGATGATTTGTTTGCCTATTATGTTCCTCATTTGTTGCTTTGTTCCTTTCATTTTACTATCTATTATTAACTGACTTATACTCTTATTAGTTTAGCCGACTGTTATTTGTTTTCTTTTGATAGTTCAGTTGGTATTCACTATTTTATTATTGCTTTTATACTTTTGTTGACAGTAACATGTGATTGAAGTGTTTAATGATGTTGAATGATGTGATATCTTGATGGGTTGATCTTTTTTCTTAGGAATTAATGTATCTATTTAGTTGAATATGCATAAATTGGTTACGAATTTGTTGTCTTATTTATTGTTGTGGTTTTTGAATTGAATGCATCATTTTACTATTAAATGAAGATTCAAGAGATGAAGTTTAATACGGATAAAGAAACTATAGACACTTGGGTTAAGAACTAGGAATATATTAACTTCAGTGGTAATTAGTAGTCGGGTTTTCATAATTAATTCGGATAATAACTTATTGAATACGAAAGTTAGACTAGTTCATTATTCGAATCGATTTAAAACCTAACTATTAATTTTAGTAAGACGACAATCCAATCATTTTCCTTTAATCATACATAGGAGATTAAATTAATGAAATTAATTCTTAAGAGTTTTTCCACTTCGATTAATCTATTTGTCTTTGCTTCCAATTGATTTCGTTTACTTTTCAATTTAATTTTGTAATTCTCCTTAAAATCTTTCACTCAACAATCGGGATATAATGATTAGGACTGTATTGTTTTTATTTTTATTTTTATTTTTATTTTTATTTTTATTTAAAACTTAATTTAAGTTGATCAATTTCACCTCCATAGGAGCTAACCCTAGGTTATCAACTACAACTACCTCGTATACTTGCAAGTAGGATATCCTATGTCTTTTTAGACTTTTTGGGCACAACAATATCCTAAAAATTGCTAAGATAGTTTGACATTGACTTCCGTACCTTCATATTTAGGTTCATAAATAATCAAGGAGAATTTTTTATGTGTGGTCTTCCTCTCATAAAGACACTTCAATTTCTTCTACGGATTGAAACGATTTGTCTTTTGGGATATATGGTTGAATATGTAGCTATCAATCCACTATCTAATTGTTCCTAAGGTTTTTCACTTCATCTTTTCTCACTTTTTATCAGTCATACTTTTAGGCTTAGACAAGACATCATCTTTTATACTTTTATCAACGTCGATTGGATTATAAAGATCCTTGCAATAAATGAGGTCTTGTATTATAAGTCTCTATATTGAGTAATTGGTTGACGTCAACTTCACCGTAAAGCTATTGCTAGTCTCCAAACCTAAGGCTCTGATACAAGTTGTTAGACTTCAAAAAATAAGACCCCACAAGATTAATAAGATCACCAAACCAATAATAAACTACTTAAATGATATAGATGATTGAAAGTTATCGCAGTTTTCTGATATGTATAAGTTTTAATATTTAACTTCGATAATCCGCAAGCGTACGGGTCATTCACGTAGTACCTAAGGTGTCGATCCCACGAGGAGGGTTAATCAAATCCTAAAATATAAGGTCAAAAATAATTCGTAACAATTCAAAATGAACAAAACTAAGACAAGAATTTATTTCAATCATGCACTCAATTCAAGAATCAATTACAAAAATATTAACAAAAGAGCAGTCGCAACTCCCAATCAAGAATTAACCTAAAGAACTACCAATTGAGATAAAGGGAAATTTTATCTATCTTTAATGCTAACCTAATCGATTATGAACTACTGGATTACTGGTTCTAGATGGTCCTAAGGTTGATTACTCTCTCTCGAGTTATAACCATTAACCCTAATTTATAAACCCTAATCAGATTATGGGAATCACAATCTCTCGATTAACAAACTATCCAAAACCCTAATTAGATTTGAAGTTGTCCAAAAACTATTAGAAACTTATGCAAGATCTCTCTTCACACATACCAACTTGATTTAATTCTCGTTCTATTAAATTACCTAACTCTCGTTAGTCCAATTTAATAATTTTTCACTCGGTTCACCCTTTTAGTTTATCACTGAATTATGCAAGCACAGAAATTAAATAAATCTAGTAAAAACTCAAACAATCAAATTTTATTAAATCAAACATAAAATAACCCGAAGGTGAGTTTAGACATCCTCAACATTCATACAATCCTATCATCAACGGCTATCCTAATTATATACAATAATAAAATGGAAAATTAACCAGAAACAAGATTGGAATGGATGACGGAGGCAGCAACAGCAAGAAACCTCCTGTTCCGGGAAGTACTTTGCGTAGGCTTCTTCTCCACGTCTCTCTTCCTTCTTCTCTTTCTCAATCTCTCGATGAACTCTCTCTAGGTTTTCTCAATGATGGCTAATATAAAAGCTCTCTCATCTCCTTTGTCTTATTCTTTATATACCTTTTCTGTTCTAGCCAACCCTAGGATTTTTTTAGGTCAAAAAGATCCGAAAAATCTCTCGAAACTTTACATTTTTACTTGTTAAAGCGTCTGCCCGACGAAAGTCACGATGCCACAATCATGGCCTTAAATGCAATGATCGTGGCCTACATTTAAGCTTTCTGTCACGATCTTGGGCCTTATCCTGTACCTCTGTGGGCTACGATCATAGGCTGACTCCAATGCTTCTGTCACAATCGTGGCCTATTGTGCCACGATCGTGGGTCGTTGTTTCGATCCGAGTGTCTCTGAAACTTCTTTGTTCTTTTATGTTGACCCTGAAATAATATCAAACACATCATGGTACCTCAAAGATATAATAATTAAGCTCAAAGACTTAACTAACCCATAAAAAACACTTAAACACAATTAATTAACAAACTAACACAATTGTAACTTAAACACATACTAAACGATTAAGTTAACATTTAAATACATAACAAACTAAGCCATAAAACATTATGCAATTCACACTTATCAGAAAAACAAATTGCACATAAGATTTGATTTAACGTGGAAAACCTTCCAGTGTAGAGGTAAAACTATAGGAAAAACTGATAACAAATCCACTAAATCAAATTAGTAAGATACAAGTGATAAAGGTTTTAGGCTATCTTACTCGAAAAAATCTGATATATATCAATTTGTACTCAATCTTAGAAGTTCTATTCTTCTCCCTACTAATCGTAGAAATTAAACTTCAATATACATAGATACATATGATATTTAGACTCTAAAACACTTCTTTTTCTATGGGCTTATCCTTTACAACTTCTATTTTTCAAACTTATCTTTTAATGTTAAAAGGATAAGAATTTATATCGTATATATTCACCCACATAACTGTGTGTAGTAACTTTAGTCCTAAAAAACCCAACGTGGACTTATACGGTCAGCAAAAATGGTTGTGTCCATTAATGACACAGGCATATCCGACTCCACACGGTCTTATTTATCCTTAAGCATCATCTTTCAACTCGTACACGACTACAAAAGCTTACATGTTTATTTAAACAACCATGTCCACCATTGATACGGGCGTGTGCAACTTATATATCGGCATGTTCTTTAGAAACAACTTTAACTCATCTTTTTTTGCCTCAAATTTGTATGATCTTCATTCTTTCTAATCCACGAAGATAACTAACACTTTTGAATTTCAAACTTAATAAAATTAAATGAACAAAAATCTTTAAAATAGGACTGGACCCATAACACATCAAAGCTCCCTCATCTAAAATTTCATCCTTGCTGGGTAAAGAAAAATACTTATCCAAAAGAAATCTCAATTACCTTTCTAACATTGCACGATTCTTATATCAATTATTAAAATAGTAGTCCATATCTCCCCGTACAGACTAGAACCTACAATGACCTTCATCCTCCGAATTAAAGAAAATTCCTTTTCCATTTATGTATATCTTGGATGAGAGTGTCGTCTTAAACTCAAGGTTCAAGTTGTGTCGATCACTTCATGTAACTGGCAAACCATTGTAAAATATGATATAATTTCTTATGACAATGGGCCGGTTTTGCTAATTTTTAAAGAAAATTTTTTAAAATTAAATGTTTAAAACAACGTCTTTTTTTTAATTGAGTCTGATCCTGAATTACATAATCTCAAGCCTACCAAGACCTAATTCTTTTAAGTCAAACGTTATTATTTTACTTAGAAAAATTGAGTCTCGAATTAAAATGAGCCTGATTTAGCTGATAAATTAACTTATTAAAAATACATAAAATTTGGCTTGTATGTCAGTCTATTGTCATCCCTATTCGAAGACCTCCTGTCAAGAATATTCTGCAAATTTTATTTTCCTGCCTAAAATATATACGAGGTAGAATATCCATAGCCCCATAATGTTTAAGTCCGGCGTTTTGCTGTACGACTTACCAGTTTCCAAATACAGAGAAAATTATTTGTCTTTTATTCAGTCTAGCGTCTTCGTCAAGACTTACGGAGCATATGATGCAAATGAGCCCAATTTGTGGGCCCCAAAACGGCCACGCCCAAGATGATGAGTTGTGATTCAATCCGTTTGATAGATCCTGAGAGACACATGCCTTGTCTCATGGATGATTAGTCCATACCAAAAACAATTATTGACACTCCATGTCACTCATGCCTGTACTATTTAGGGCAATGGTGTCAACCTATCAGCTCACATTTTTCCATTCTCCTGTTTTAGTACTTCTACCTTCTAATATACAAGAGAGGTGAAGGTAAGGGACTACACAAAATCCTCTCTCAGTTAATAAGTTTGAAGTTGATTTGAGTATCAGAGGACTTGTGTTGGATATTCCCTCCACCTCTGTTTTGCATATTTGAAGCAATCTGTGACACTAACGTAACGAGCATAAGGGCATAACCTAAACATGTTCATAAGATTATGGAGCATGGCGCATAATATAACTTGGTTATAAGATATTTCCTCCGGACCACAACAAGTTATTGTCCTGATGTTGTGTCCTTTACTTTCATTCCTTCCGAAGAATGATCTCTTTCTCACTCTCTATAGAATTTAATGAATGATCTTGATAAATTACTCTAGTCTTATCCCTGGTGAATTTTGCCACGTAAATGAATATGCCGTCATCTTGTCAGCTGAACTGGGAATAATTTTCAAGGTGCCAACCAAAAAAAAAAAAACATGATAATTCTAATCTTTCTAGTCCCTATAAGGACAATCTAGATTTATGGGTGTGCTAAGCAATGAAATCACCAACAATCATCATATTGACCAGGCATATATAATCTTATGGCTTGCTTCGGTTAGGTACATAGATTAGTAGAAGTGTATAACTCCGCTGCTTTCTATTTATTGTTTCTTCCTATTCCTCTTGCTTGTTCGTTAAGGCAGCCCTTGACATTTTTGTTTCCCTGAGACAAACTTCATAGTCAACGGCCGGTTGGTGAAAGTCCTGTCATGTGACTTCTAATTAGCAATATTATTCTTATTTTTACCACCATGTACAGTCGAATGGTACAACTGTTCAACAATTCTGACCGCCCTCGTTGTTCACCAGTTGCATTATTTTCGCCTTCGGCCTGTTTTACGTGATTCAACTACGACTCTTTTCTATTATTAATTCATACATCCTTCATGTTGCAGTCGTTATTCCAAAATTCTTCTGATCAGTCAGCCATTCATCGAATTACCAACCTTATCGACAAAGGTGAGTCTTTGTAATATATTTTTTTTCTTTTTTCAATAACGAAACAAATTGACAGAAATTATTTTTCAAATGTACACTAAATTTTTTAATTCTTTTCGTGTATTGATGAAAGCATATTCATATGTACATAACAATGACATGGATTAATGAGCTTATTTTCCTTTTTACTGCGAGATACAATCTCCAATGAGATGCAAAACTGAACGTAAATCAAACAATTAAATTAAATTCGGTGAATTACTTTTTATATGTTTTGCGTTCGAATGCTCAATTTTCATTTATTTCAATATAAGTTTAATCTTAAAGACTAGCCATATTGAAAGTAGCTTTAACTAAAGGCGTCTATTGTGGTCAGTGGTGAATCCCATAAAGACGGAAAAATAATAGAGTGCAGTGGAAGCCCTGAAGCGGGAGGCAGCTTTTCTACGCACAAAGTTTCAAGTGCCAAAAAGAGTCCGTCATTGAGGAAGGCAATAAAAGTAAGTTCTAAATTAGTTTTGTTTGATTTGTATTTTGATTTAAGTATGACTTTGTTATTAAGACGATAGCTAGCCATCTTTTACCCTAGGACAGTGGGACAAATGAAGGGACGACTGAATTTTTTGTGCCTCTTTCTTCATATCATGCCAATTATGGCTCACTAATGGAGCTTTCATTTCTTGTAATTTTGGATAGAGGAAATACCTAGTCATCACTAGCAAGCAAATACATCAAAAGTTTATTTTCTAAAAACATGTTTGCCAAATCTATAATCAGTTTGGTATAGAATAGAAGAAAAACCAAAGTGGATGGATCTTTTAACAAATTGATGATTCTTTTTCTGAACCATGTAGCTCGGTTATTGATATAAATACTATTTTTTTTTCATAATATAATTACAAAACAGGCAAGAATCAGGAAATATAATATACTAATAAAGTTAGTTATAACAAAAGTTCAAATTTTACTCAATTTTATAACTAAATAAACTTTACAAAGTGATGTTAAAAATGCTCCACCTTTCAATTTTTTGTAAAAATAGTTTGATGTTAAATTCTTTGTTAACCGAGACACCATATTATGTTTTTATCATGTGTGTGACACATAAACTAATGGTGCTATTTATAAAACTTAATTATTTAATACATTTAAAAATATCTCATCTTTTTAAAAAAATAATATCATTAAGGAATTTAATAATAACAAAAATAATAAATTTAATAATCATAAGAATAATAATAAGTAAAAAATAAATAATAT
>JAOQML010000197.1:14929612-14940298 GCA_027568935.1 Erythroxylum urbanii
AACAAACCACTATCAATAGTAATGGTAATCATTCATTCCTCTTAACTAACTATCATAATTATAATGATAATATCCATTCTCATTCCTTACTACATTCATTCCCATTCCTATTACTATTCTCCCTTGTGAACCAAATGCCCCCTAAGATCAGGTTTAATGAGTTGATGGGATATGCTACTGCTTTGATTCCTATCGAAGAAGATAAGTGTAAAAGATTCGAAGATGGGCGGAACATGAAGATCAGGACAATACTACCGATCTCCAACTTGAGTAGTTTCACTGAGTTGAGAGCTGCTTCGATCAGAATTGAGCGGCTATTGAGAGAGGGACAAGCAAAGTCTGGGCAAGGGTCCAGATTGAAGAGGTCTAGTGAGATTCAGAGTGGTTCTGGCAGAAGATTCATTAAGCGTCAGAACTGAGCTTTCAGACCACCGGCTGGATCAAGACAGTCGGGATTCAGATAGAGGGGTGGTTTTGTACAGTCTAGCAGTGGAAGAGATACAACGCAGAGTCAATTACCCCCTTGTGAGCACTGTGGGAAGAGGCACGATGGTGAGTGTTGGAGATTGTCTGGAGCTTGCCTTAGATGCGGCTCCTTTGAGCATCAGATTAGAGATTGTCCTGCTACTATGGGAACTCAGTCTGGTATGAGTGGGAGATCCGGGAATGAAGCTACAATCCAGTAGAGTCGAAGTAGTAGGACTGGACAAAGAGGCCATGGGAGAGGCAGAGTGAACTCTGGGAGTCCTTCTGTCAGGACTGAGGTGTAGAGCAGCCGACCGCAGTCTCAGGCCTGAGTGTATGCCATGACTAGGCAGGAGGCTCGGGACTCTCCGGATGTCGTTACAGGTGCGCTACTTATTTATGACCATGAAGCATTTGCATTGCTAGATCCAGGATCTACGCATTTCTTTATCTCATCGCATCTGGCATCTAGGCTGCATTGTGATAGAGAGTTATTATAGTATGAGGTGAGTACACTAATAAGTAGTACTACAGTTATAGGAGAGGTCTGCAAGAGATGCTTGATTTGGATTGATCAAGTAGAATTGGAGGCAGACTTGATTATACTACAGCTGAGAGAGATAGATATTATCCTAGGCATGGATTGGCTCACTGCTCATAGGGTTATCATGAATTGCTATAACAAGGAGGTAATACTAGAATCTCCTAGTTAACTGAGAGCAACTTTTAGAGGAATTAGTCAAGCAGTGCCAGCCAGGTTGATATCATTTATGAGTGCATTGAGGGTGATGCAAGGTGGATGTGAGACCTATTTAGCCCACGTCGTTGATACTAGAGCTGAGCAAAATAAGCAGGACATTCCCGTGGTTAGGGAATTCCTATATATGTTTCCCACCGAGCTATTTGGTTTACCTCTAGATCAGGAAACATAGTTCATAATCGACTTAGTTTTGGGTGCTGCTCCTATATCCATTTCTCCATATAGGATGGCACCTAAGAAACTACATGAGTTGGAGGCTTAGCTACAGGAGTTGCTAGAAAAAGGTTTCATCAGACCCAATGTTTTGCCTTAGGGAGCTCCAGCTTTGTTTGTAAAGAAGAAAGATGGGACTTTGAGATTATGCATCGATTATAGGCAACTGAATCGGGTGACAGTGAAGAATAAGTACCCATTGCCTATAATTGATGATTTGCTTGATCAGTTGCAGGGAGCTCAAGTATTCACTAAGCTGGATTTGAGATCAGGGTACTATCAGTTGAAGATAGTAGAGGCTGATGTACCTAAAAGTGCATTTAAGAGCAGGAATAGGCACTTCGAGTTTTTAGTAATGCCGTTTGGGTTAACTAATGCCCTGACAACATTTATGGCCTTAATGAATAAGGTGTTTCAGCCCTACCTGGACTACTTTGTGATAGTGTTTATCGATGATAGTTTGGTGTATTCAAATAATAGAGAAGAACATGCCAAACATTTGAGTGTAGTACTGCAGATTATAATGGAGAAATAGTTGTATGCCAAATTCAGAAAGTGTGAATTTTGGTTGGATCAAGTGGTGTTTCTAGGGCATATAGTTACTGAACAAGGCATACAGGTAGATCCAAAGAAGATAGAGGCAGTGATGAATTGAGAAGCTCAGAAATGTATCAAAAATCTGAAGCTTCCTAGGATTAGCCGGATATTATCGGAGGTTTGTCGAGGGGTTTTCTTTGATCTCAACCCCTTTAACTAAACTTCTGAGGAAGAATGTAGTTTTCAGATGGAATGATAAATGTCAAATGAGGTTCGAGGAGCTGAAGCATCGGTTGACTTTACACCGGTGTTAACTATTCCATCAGAGACCGAAGGATATGTGGTATATAGTGATGCTTTGCATCAAGGATTGAGATGTGTATTGATGCAGTATGGCAAGGTGATTGCCTATGCATCGAGTCAATTAAAGTCTCACGAGATTAACTATCTGGAACATGAATTAGAGCTTGCTACAGTTGTCTTTGCTCTAAAGATATGGAAACACTATCTATATGGAGAGACATTCCAGATTTATACAGATCATAAGAGTTTGAAGTATCTGTTGAGTCAGAAGGAGTTGAAAATGAGACAAAGAAGATGGATTGAGTTATTAAAGGATTATGACTGCACAATTGAGTACCACTCGGGGAAAGCTAATGTGGTGGCTGATGCTTTGAGCAGGATGTCTAATATTAGTGACACTCAGATTCAGTCATCGAGGTTACCAAACTTGATTCATTTGAGAACTCTGAACGTGGAATTGAATCTGGAGTAAGATGAGGCATTGATCGCTACACTAAAGTTGAGACCAATGTTACAAGATAGAATTAGAAAAGTCTAGAGGAAAGATCCTCATATGGTGAAGCTTATAGAGAAAGTGAAGATGAGTTCGAATTCTAAGTTTGAGTTGAAGGATGAAACATTGTGGTTGAAATAGAGGTTGTGTGTGCCTAATGTGGATGATCTGTGGAAAGAAATTTTAGAGGAAGCTTAAATGGCCACCTATGCTATGCATCCTGGTACTATCAAGATGTATAACATGCTGAAGCAGCATTTCTGGTGGCCCTGAATGAAGAAGCAAGTGGCGGAGTAAGTTTCTAAGTGTATGACATGCCAGCAGGTTAAGGCTGAGCATCAAGCTCCAATAGGGAAGCTACATTCGTTTCCTATTCCGGAGTGGAAATGGGAACGAATTATCATGGACTTCATTATAGGATTGCCTAAGACTCTGAGACAGAACGATACTATATGGGTTGTAGTGGACTGATTGACTAAGTCGGCCCATTTCTTACTAGTGAGAGAGAATAACTCACTAGATCAGTTGGCCCGGAGATATATGAATGAAGTGGTTAGACTACATAGGGTTCCAGTGTCTATTGTATCCGACAGTGATCCCAGATTTACTTCAAGATTCTGGAAGAGCTTGCAGTCTGTTATGGGCGTGAAGTTGAACTTCAGTACTACATTTCATCCTCAAATAGATGGACAGAGTGAGAGGACAATCAAGACTGTTGAGGATATGCTTAAAGCTTGTGTATTGGAGTTTCAAGGAGCTTGGGATCAATATATAGCACTGATAGAATTTGCTTACAATAACCACTATCACAGTAGTATCAGAATGGGACCATACGAGACATTGTATGGAAGAAAGTGTCGATCACCTTTGTATTGGGATGAAGAGGGCTTAAGAATGGTTGAAGGCTTAGAATTGATTCAAGATACCGTGGACAAGGTGAAATTGATACGAAGCTGAATTAAAGTGGCTCAAGATAGACAGAAGAGTTATGTGGATTAACATCGACGGGATATAGAATTCTGTGTAAGAGACAGAGTGTTTATGAGAGTGTCACCTTGGAGAGGAGTATTGAGATTCGGTAAAAAGAGCAAGTTGAGCCTAGGTACATTGGTCCCTATGAGATTATCGAGAGGTTAGGACCTTTGACATACAAGTTAGCTTTACCGAATGAGATGTCTCAGTTATATAACGTATTTCATATGAGTATGCTTCGAAGATACCAATTGGATCCGACACATATGATCCCAGCTCAAGAGATTGAAGTTGTTAGTGCTAGTAGTGTGCCCTAGGCCAATGGTCATATGTGACTTTTGTACTGACATTTTGACTTATTATTTATATCTTATAAGCTATTCTTTTATCTATGCATGTATATTGTTTTTGTAATGTGATTTACATTCCATGCATAGTATTAGGCTTATGTTATCAAGTATATGACTTGACAGTAAAACCATAAGCATTATATTCTAAACTGTCCCTGGTTGATCATTATTGGTGGAACAATAATGAATTAAGGCTAGTACGTGTTCTGATTGATGATCACGTTTTACTGATTGTAGATAGGAGTTATCAAATTAGATACATAGATATATGTTAGAGAACATATATTGGAACGACCTACAGAGAGAACACTATATGGTTTCATGTCATTAGTGATTCTTAATATGATTTGACTTTAGTTCTTTAACCTGAAGTCATCATGGTTCCCTACATGAGGAATTCAGTGTTTTGACATTAGACTAAGTTATCTTTAACTGGATAATAAGGAGTCTTATGTTAGAAATTAAATGAATCATGCGGAGGGATGTGAATGACGTAGATGGGATTTGTACCTCTCTTAAATGAGAGAGATATAATTTGGGCTTCTTGACAAGTTTAACTGAAGAAATGCATGGCTGTGCTCAAATGAATTGATGAGGAATCATCAATGTCATTTATTATAGTCAGTCAACTTGGGAATCAAGAAACTATGATTAATTAAAGGCTGTCATGTACCTAGCCTTATGATTAATCTTGATATCATGTTACAAAGGGACTGAGTTTGTAACCATAGTTATAGGTTAAATCAGATTACCGATTCTCATTTGATTTGGGTAGTCATAATGTCTTGCTAGAGGCCGCTTATGACTTATGGGCCTTGAAGTGTGATCAAGCCCATTGCCAACATCAAATGAGCCTACAGGGTCGCACACAAAGAGTGATGTAATTTGGGCTTATTCTCTTGGGCCTAATTTATTAGGCACTGAATAAATATATGTGGATATATTTATTTAGGATAAGGATATTCCTATTCCTATTGAAATAGGCTTGTCCTATTCTCACTAGGAATAGGGATAAGGTCTTCTATATAAATAGAGGGCTTATGTCTCATTAGAAGACATACGAAAAGCCCTAGCTACCTAGCCACCCGTTCCTTTTCCAGAGAGAAAAACTGTGCGGTGTTCTAAAGTGTTTTAGAATGTGCTAACACACATTAGCCACTGCTCAGATCATTCATTCTCATATGGATACCGCTAGAGGATGTTCGTGAGCTGCAGCGTCAAGATATCTGAAAAGAATTCCAATCCGTGCGCTTCAGGAGGTAATTCTGTACACTTCTTGTTGTGAAATTTTGGTTAACCAAGGCATAAGACCTGAAATCCTATGGTCCATTCTGCTAAGCATTGTGCATTCCCAGGCCATAAACGATCCAACAACTAGTAACTTAAGCTATGTTGAGGAGCCAATTAAGATAGAGGAATCTCAGATCAAACAGTTAAGAAACCGAGTCATTCCATTGATAAAAGTCCTTTAGAGGAATCACTCAACTAAGGAAGCAACTTGGGAAATGGAGGAGCATATGAGGAGACAATATCTCCACCTGCTCGAATAATCAAGTAAGAATTTCGAGTACAAAATTTCTTTTAGGAAGGGAGAGTTATAACATCCCGTTACCCATGTTGAGGCTAGAATAGTAAAGGTGAGGGATTATTAAGAAATTAGAAAGTGCATTTCATGCTCATGTATAATATAACATGCACATACACGTGAATATTGAACTTTTGCACATTAAAATGATTGCATATGCATTTATTGACATTCCGGGTATAATTGATTTGTTAATGTGATTATATTGAGAATTGTGGTTTATATGTATTGAAAATTGAGTCAGTGTGTTTAATTAGTGATTTATAATTTTTAGGAAAATTTAAGAAAATTTCTGAAATTAAGGGTATTTTTGGACTAGGAAAAATGCCAAGTGGCAGAATAATTGATGAATGGCAGTAGAAATAGATGTCAAATAACAGTGGAAATTTTTATAAATGACTTTGAGATTTAATGACTTATGTCATTGAAATTTGGAGACAATTGGAGTAGAAACTAGAGTTGAATGGACTAGTTTAACAAAAGAACCAATTGTGAACCACTAGGAAATGGACATGTGGCAAGTGACATGTGGCATTTGCCAAGACATGCCTTTATCTTATAACCCACGATGGTCTTAATTATTTGAAAGACCATTTAATTGTTGTCTTTCACTTGCTTTCTCTTCTTCATTTCCTTCTCATTTTTGTGACCCTCTTCTTCTTCTTCTCTTCTCCTATATCTTTCTTCACTCCCACGATTTTACTCACCTAACTATCATCAATGTTACACTTTGCTTCCATCTATCTTTAGTTGCTACTATCTTGCTCTCTTCTTCATTTCTCACAAAAAACCCAACCCTAACACCTTGGGATGATGATGTACGTGTAAGAGGAGAGAGTTAGGGTTAAAAGGGATTTGAAGATTTTGAAGTCAAACAAGTAAGTAGCTTGTTAATCTTCATGGGTATTGTTAAATGAAGCTTTTATGATGATAGTTAGAGGTTAAATGACATAAAATGGTGTTTTATGTATGATGAACGTGAGTGATGAATAGTTGATGTAAATGTCTTGCTTTTGTATATGTATGATGAGTAATCATTCATAAATTGTTTTAGAGATGTTTTAGAGGTAGAACGATCATCATAATGGTGTTAGGATGAGTGCAGAAAATTGATAATGAATGGTATATGCACATGTTCTATTTTTAGTTAATAATCAAATATAGATCATGAATTGTTTGTGAATGATATTGAGTTAAAATGGAGTTGAGAATGAAGAGTAAATGAAGTAGAAAAAGTGATCTTTGTACAAGTGGTGTTAGGTGTAAAATCTGGAAAATTGGAAGATGAGTGCTGGAAAATATAGCAGTAACATGTTCACTGATTATGCCTCTGTATTTTAGCCATAACTTGTTCTGTAGTTATCCAAATGAGATGATTCTTAATTTGAATTAAACTAGAGACATATGGATACATTTTTCATGAAGACATCAAATTCAAATTCTGTCTTAAGAGTTTTAAAATTTGACTTGAAGTTGAGTATAAGTGCAACAGAAAAATGAAGAAGTGCAGAAAAAAATTTCTAATGGAAGTGTATGAGAATATGTTCTATTTTGAGTGTTTTTAGAGATGTTTTAAAATTAATTTAGAGCTTATAAGGAGTATTATAACGTCTTGAAATGAGGTAAATTAGAATTATAATTAGGAATGAAAAGAAGGTGTAAATGAAGTAGAAAGATGTGCAGAAAATTAAGGATGAATGTTTAAGTATGAATGTTTGTTTTGTTGGTTGTGATCAATAATCTTGCATGATGTGTTTTGTGGATGATATGTTTTGTGGATGATATGTTTTGTGAATGTTATGTTTTGTGGATGTTTTAATGGAGGTGATAATGAAGAGAAATTGAAGTAGGAATGATAGGATATGTATAGGATGTGATAGAGGTGATTGAAGGAGTTAGAAAGCTAGAATTTTCCAGCAAATGTCCGTTTGGAGGGACATGCTTGTCCGCTAGGCGGATCTTCTCGGGAATTTCAGTGTTCCAGCTCTGTTCATGTCCATTTGAGGGGACATGCGGACAGTGGACATTAATGGGACAGCTACAGTAACTTGAGATTTTGACCATTTTAATGGTAAAATCTCACTTTGGAGTCTCCACAGAAGTTGTAGAACTCGAAGTTCTCTTCGAAACCATACCTAAATGACCTTAATCCGATATCCATAATGAAAGTTATACTTATTGTCCCAAATCAAGTACATAGATAAGTTATTGACTTATCAATGTTTTCCTATGATGTAATTAGGCTTGAATGGGATCTTGAATGAGCCTAGTAGATGATGAATGAAGCTATTAAAGTAAGGAAAGTGTATTAGGTATTAAAGGATGATTGATGATGTTAATTGATTTTGAGAAGTGTATTAAGGAAATATACCTGAGATTGTCATTGAACATGCATTGTACATAATCCATATATATATATGTGCATAAATGAGTACTTATATAATTATGCAATGTTGTAATGTGTGTAAATGTGTGTTGTATGATATAGAGGAGTAAATAGATCGTGTGCATCCAGACATTGCTGGGACGTCGAGGCAATAAGATATCTGGAGCAAACTGTGAGTAACCTAAACAGTTTCATGCAATTAATTGTTTGCTTTAGAATATGTTTTGAACAATGATATGAATGTGATTTGATTATGTTGATGTCGAACAATGAAGGTCCAAGACTTGATGCATGAATGTGATATTGAAGTGCTACTTGTATATGAATGTGATGAACTAAATGCTTCTTGACATGATTGATTGATTATGAGATATGCATTCCATACATGAATGCATGATCATATAATGAGCGTTGTGACCTAAGTAGCCATCGAAAATGAGCTTAAAGCTCCAAATGTGATTAAAAGCCAAAGGCTCACTATGTAAAATGAGCCCTGTATCTCTAACGAATAAGGGACAGTGTAAATGAGCTCGGTATCTACAATAGATACGGGATAATTTAAGCACTCGGTCATAACAACGTAATAATTGGAAAAGATTCACATAAGAATTTCATATACATTTTAATAAGTATGTTTGATTGTTTGAAATGCAAAATTGTCTTACCCTTAAGTGAGAATGTGCTATGTGATAATTTATGCAAAATGTAAAGATGTGAATTATATGTCATACGTGTGATGTGTTGCATGAATAGAGTGAACCATCGATGATGGTTACCTCATTAAGTTCGTAAAACTCATCAAAATTACAACGTTGATTTTTCAGGACCGAGAGGTGACTTTAGCTACTATGAGACGTTACAAGAAATATAGTCTTGTACTTTTGGGGAAAAAGAAGAAATGTCTCAAAGGTCAGTCAGTTGATATTGGAAGATTAGATAGATCTTTTTGTGTATTTCCTCTTTCATGTAGTGTATTTTGTATTAGGATATGATGATGTTCATATTCAGACGATATTGAAAACTGTCAATGTAAATATTTGGTTTTATGAAATGAAAGGAGAAATTTGGGTTTCAAATTACGATGTTTTTCATTATGATGTCTTATAAGAAAATAAAGAATGATGATGCCATGTTAAGTGAAGGTTATGATTGAACATAACGCATCATTATCATAGGATATGTACTGGAATGTCCTCAGGGTGTTTTGGTATGTACCCTATGTGTGTGTGTGTGTGTGTGTGATTGATCCTTATATGATTGATCAAATTAGTAATTTGTGTACAATATGTATATTGCTTGAAGATAGATACACACGATTGAACATCAACATCCAAACATTGCTGGGATATCGAGGCAATAACTATCTGGTGCATACTGTGAGTAGCCTAGATGTTTCTCACTAGGATTTACTTGCTTCTGTTTAAATTGCAATTATTTAATTAAAATTGATATGATTGATAACTCTGGACAACAACAGTCCAAGGAGTTTGACAATTATGAATGTATTGGAAGTGCTTCATTGAATGTGAATGAAAAAGAAATAACTGTTCTTAACAAACATGTTGAATGTCGGACTTAGGTTCCATAAAAATGTGAAAAGTGAAAGTATATATTGAAAGAAAGTGATTGATTGCATATATGTGATTTGATGCATTCCATTACATGATATGCATGATTAGATAAAGGCAGTTGTGATTGGAATAGCCAGTGAAAAAGAGCTTAAAGCTCAGAAACGTGTATAAGAGCCACAAACTCATTATGTAAAATGAGTCCGGTATCTTCAACAGATATGGGACAGTTACCAATAAGCCCGGTATCTACAATGGATACAAGACAGTTAAAAAGGTAATCAGCCATAACAATTAACAATGAAAGTGGAGTCTTATAAACAATTGCATATACAATTTGATATGTGTTTATATGATTGATTGAAATGAAGTGTATAGGTTGTCTTAAAATAGAAATGTAAATAGTGTACAAAATGATAGTTGTTGAAAGATGATGAAATGTGAAGTGATGATGAATACGTGATATGATTTATCCGCGAATTAAACGTGAATTGTGAATTATTCCAAGTTTGAATTAAGTGAGCGCATCGAGGATGGTTTACTCACTAAGTTCGCAAAACTCACCAAAATTGCAAGGTTGTCTTTCAGGTTCAGGGGATATCCAACTAAACTAATTGGAGTATATCCACTGCAATCAGACAGGAGTTAGTGGTCGGGATCAGTTTGTATCTGCAGAAGTCTTTAATGACTTTTTTATTTGAATTATATTCTGCAAATTATTTTACAATGAATTTGTGAATTATGAAATGTAATGGCTTTTCTGACTGGATATGTGTTGTAAATGAAATGGTCTAAATTGAATATTGATTTACTTTAGAAGCGTTTACAAAATGAAATGGGTTGTAAATGATTACTTATAACACCCCGAACCCGACTAACCCGAACCCGATATCGATAGTGATATCCGAATCCGTGTCTCGCGAGGGTGACGTGTCACATCACTTAACAATTAAAACTCGGTATAAATTTTTTTTTACAACCATAACATAAAGAACAGAAAATCAGTAACCAAAACGTTCACTTTGTTTTATAATCATTTGATACAACCACAAAG
>JAOQML010000197.1:14964195-14976524 GCA_027568935.1 Erythroxylum urbanii
GTTTGTTTTCAGCGACGGAATTATTATTTTCCGTCGGTAATGTGCGACGGACTTTGTTCCGTCGGTAGTATTCCGACGCAAATGTTGAATTTTCTTGTAGTGTTATATGTCCAATTAATAAATAATATAAAAACTAATTACTTATATGTGGTACTAAAGAACCAGATTTTCACGCAACCGATCTTTCTTTTTCCGATTGTAGTGATTCTGATTTCGAAAGCATGCCAAACTCTTTTATACCCTTACCTTTGACTTCTCTAACTCTCCCATTTATTTAAATCAATAATTCCATCTGTTAGACCAGCGGTGGTCATAAAGTTGAGTCGCTTTTAATTTACTCTTTCCTATTAACACTTTAGCAGGTGTTTTATGGTCTCTGACCACAATTAACTCAAGAAGGATATGAAAATTTTGCACCCAAAAGTGTAGAAAGATATTTTAGAGTTTGATAATACATGTACGCTAACAGTTTAGGTTGATTCTTTCTCGATAATCATTCTTTTGGTTTTGGTTTTGGTTTCACTGAGGATCTGTAGTAATGAGAAGGCACTAATTCTTGGTATCAAATATATGTGGAATCTTCTCAACATAAATCAAAGTGCATATTTACGTTTTCTGCCTCTAAATTTGAGTTAGAGATAAGTGTGCTAACTTAAGCAATGGTATATGAATAGGGAGTGTAAGGGACGACTTAAGTTCAATTTTTTTTTTTTTAGTATGCACTCCCGCCAAATATATTTAAAGCAATTGGCCTTTTTATTAGGTAACTAAGTAGGTACCTTGGCCCTCAGTTGGTATGTCTTATACGTGGAAAACACGTACATTATAATTATGGTTGAATAGACAATACGCCCATTAATGTTAGATGTATGATGGAAAATGAGAGGTCTGTTTTTGAGTTGGAATATAGCTGTGATAGCTTGTTTCTTTTCTATCAAATGACAAGTTAGGATATGAACTACTTAATGACGATAGTAACATGTTAACCCCATTCTGGTGTGATAAGAATCGGTGACTTAAGCACCCCAAAAAAAATCCTCCATATAAGGGAGCCAGATAATGACGAGAGACACTGCTCAATGAGTTATAGTCACCACATAGTATTTTGAAAATTTTGCATGTTAAAAACTATGCATATAGTGATGGATACCGAACTTATTATTTAATCCTTATTTTGAAAAAAAAAATTTAACTACGTCTTAGCTATCCAATATTTGCTTAGAAGTTACTTCTAACAATTTGTTATTTGTTTAGGTTTAATCCTAAAATATTTTTGATCATTTAAAGATATTTTTATTAAAAACAGATTTTGATGTGCTTTATTAGTATTTCAAAACTATATGTTTAAAAAAGGAATTCCTCAAAACAATGAATTATAAAATTAATATTTTACTTGAAAAGCATATTACTATGGATGATGCTATACTTAGTATTTTGATTTTATTCTTTAAATTGTGCTATATTATACTTAGTATTTTGATTTTATTCTTTAAATTGCGCTATATTAATTATTCTATGATCAAAATATATTCATCAAATATGTATGGAGCAATTTTATTATTTAATTTTAATTTGACTTCGACATTTTACATCAAACAACTAAACCTCTTTTATTCACAACATATTTTTATTCAGCATAGTTTTTAGATAACAATCACAAAAAAGCCTTAAAATGAATGGTAGAGACAACAGTAACAAATCGAAATTTAAAAAGAAAAACCAGATCGACAATGCTTGACAGTCCCTCAATTATTCATCACACCAAACCAAAGTTTAGTTCCAAAAAAAAGTCCACCGTAGGTCGCAAAAAGTGATTATTTGACAAATTTGATGATCTAGGTTGGGTGCCCCCACAGACCACAGTGTCGATTTTCCGTCTTTGCCCAAAATTACACATCATTGTTTAATCAAACTATGTGTCGCAATCACAATCATATAAAATAATTATTATTAAAGAAAAACAAAGGTTTCGGTGGCTGAAGGCTTAGTTCCTTGTTTGGATAATAAAACTTCCAACTTTTGTCCCCAGCTGTATCTCACCTTTTGCAGGGGTACAAATGCAATTGGTCTTTGCGACATATCTTTTTCTGTCGGGGTTGGAGTGTGGGGACACTTGAAGTGGGCGATTCCACCTTGAGTTCAAGGAAGGTCTGTGACGATACTATACCTATCCTACAGTGTGTCCCTCCCTTTCGCACGAATGGCATGGTATTATTAGTTCGGAGTCTACACGCAAGCAGAGACGCAGATTGTGGAGCAGAGGGTTTGTATTATTCATATTCATATTTCAGTTTAAAGATTGAAATGTTTTTGTCGTCATAATAGAAAAATTTAAAGGTGACGTATGACTCGTAAGCAATTCGATCAATGAACATTTTTTATTAACCCAAAAGTGCTTCACTAGATTAAACTCTTTGGAGCAAACTTAATGACAGCATATTATTTATCATGAAACAATTTAGTAACACTATTTGACTCCTTTGCTCTAACCAAAATACGACAGTATAAAAGACAACTAACTATTAGACAGATCAATCAAAAAGATGCTTGATCTTTAAACCATCTATATCAAGTTGATAAGGGCCAGCAAATGACGCATCTATACTTGAACATAAAAGCAATCTATTCTCAACCAGTTCTTCAAGAATAACTCTTTTTTCTGTCAGGTTGAATCCGCAATAGTGTGATGGAGGCACTCCCTTGTCATGAAGTGAAATCTCTACCCAAATCACCAGTGTATCAGGATACGAATCCTGAACGTGCACAAACATATGTCACTTCGTGCACAGTTCACTAAGAATCTTTTTGCATTAGAAATCCAAGCAAAACAGGGGCCAAGAAAAGAATCCAGACTGTGTAAGATTAGGAAGGAAAGTGAAGAAATCTTCGTAAATCTCTGATTACACAATCTTTAAAAGACAAAGTATAAAATCATATTTTGTCTTATTTCTGTATTAAAAAGTTAGCCAAAAACAAAAAAGAAAAAGATTTATGTAAGCTTCTTGTATCATAAGAACACTGCCATGCATTGCACGTGAATGAATATTATCCAGATGCGACTACCATATCAATGCAAAATGGAATCAATCATCTATAGTTGATCAACTGTCTATCGTTATCTCATTAATTCGATGAGTGCCGTGTCTGAATTTGTTGGAAAGAATTTGACTTCTCTCCTAATATTTTTAAAACAATATAATGATATATGACTTGAGGCCCTGGAAAGTGGAGACTCAATTGTCGTTTTTCAACAGCAAATGCTTGTGCTTGGCTTCAAAAGCCAAAATAGAATTATTCATTTTTATGATTATCATAACTAATATAATGTGCCCTGTCCTATCTTTTTCCTATGCAAAAACCATATAAACAAACATCATGTACTATTTCAAAGCATGCCATTACCTGGCCAGAGTCTAGTATTTAAGCAATACCTTATTATCTCACGAACAAGAGCCCCCACTCACGTCAACACCCACCACCCCTAGAAGTACCAGCAAAACTTTGTTTTTCTTCTTTATCCTCTCTCTGCTATTTCTATAGCCACAAATCACTCATAGTAAAGCTGCACCTAAACTTATGGCTTCTCTTAGTTCAGCTCTCCAACTCCAAATCACTGTTTGCTTAATTTGTTTGCAATCTATACTCTGTTTTTCTACGACACAATTCCCAAGATCAATAATTTTACCTCTCAAAACCCAGAAACATCCTCATATACCAACCGCAAGAATCTTCTCGACGTCCTCTCTTGCCACATACAAGCTTTTATTTCATCACAATGTTTCTCTGACAGTCTCGCTCACGATTGGCTCGCCTCCTCAAAGCGTCACCATGGTTCTTGATACGGGCAGTGAACTGTCATGGCTTCACTGCAAAAAAGCACCAAATTTGGACTCAGTTTTTAACCCCTTAGCCTCCACAACATATACTAAAATCCCTTGTTCTTCTTCGACCTGCAAAACAAGAACACGTGACCTTACCAATCCTGTTTCATGCGACTCAAACAATCTCTGCCATGTCATCGTCTCCTATGCAGATGCTACGTCGTTGGAAGGTAATCTCGCATTTGAAACTTTCCAAATCGGATCCTCTATTCGACCCGGAACTGTTTTCGGGTGCATGGGTACTGGTTACAGTTCAACCTCTGAAGAAGATGCGAAGACAACGGGGTTAATGGGTATGAATCGTGGTTTGCTATCGTTTGTGAACCAAATGGGGTTTCCCAAATTCTCGTATTGCATATCGGGTTTAGACTCTTCCGGGGTTCTACTTCTCGGGAACGCCAGTTTCTCGTGGCTTGAACCATTAAACTATACTCCTTTGGTTCAAATCTCGGACCCTTTGCCGTATTTTGATCGGGTCGCTTATTCAATTCAATTAGATGGTATTAAGGTAAATAACAAGGTACTCTCTCTGCCCAAATCAATCTTCGTACCAGACCATACCGGGGCGGGTCAAACCATGGTTGACTCGGGTACCCAGTTCACATTCCTCCTGGGTCCAGCTTACACTGCTTTGAGAAATGAATTTCTGGTTCAAACTAGAGGTGTTCTGAGAGTTCTGAACGATGCCAATTATGTGTTTCAGGAAGCTATGGATTTGTGTTATTTAGTTGATACGGGTCGGGTCAACTTACCCGTTTTACCAATGGTTACTATGATGTTTCGTGGGGCAGAGATGAGTGTGTCGGGTGAGAAGTTGTTGTACAAGGTACCAGGAGAAATTAGGGGTAGGGATTCGGTGTGGTGCTTTTCTTTTGGGAACTCCGACTTGTTGGGGATTGAAGCGTTTGTGATTGGTCACCATCACCAACAAAATTTCTGGATGGAGTATGATCTAGAGAAATCTAGGATTGGGCTAGCGGAGGTTAGGTGTGATCTTGCCAGTCAAAAGCTCGGCTTAAATGTGTGAAATGACACTCTTTTTTAACATCTAGTTAAGAGTGGCTCTGGTGGGTTTGTAGTTTGTTTGTACAGGTCGATCTTAGGATTCAATTGAGTCAGTTATTTAAAGAGTCAATTATTACTTGTAAGTATAGCTTCAATTTTAAAAGTAGTAATAAAATTTTTAATTTCTTTTTGTAAAAATATTCTACGTGACTCAGCCTAAGGTGGCAAGTACGTCAGTTACAGTAAATGATAAGTGAAATAAAGTTTTTACGCCAAATTATAAATCAATTAAATTAATTATTATTAAAGAAAACAGGAAAAAAAAAAAACTTAACAAAACTCAGAGGTCATCTTTCCTGTCTTTCTCCGCCTATATTTGCGTACTTTCATTATTTTGCGCACCATCATTCTCCTGTATAAAGTATGTCTTTAATTAAAATGACATGCTCTCGAATAGGATGCATATCAAAATGTGATCCTGAATTCTAAAATAAAGGGTAATATAAATTTCTTTAGGTTACAAATTGTAAGTTGTAACCCAATTTTTCAGATATAGATTTACCAAAATTGGACTCTTTACTTTCACTCCTTTTGAGTTTGGTTTTATAGAAATGGTCTGATTCCATCTGCAACCTAAAATGGAAAAAAAAACCTGAAATAAAAAGTTTAACTAATTTCTGACCACTCTGGCCATGACCATATTGTTGGAAACTGATATTATTTGGGGGTTTATTGTCATATTTAATGTGTGATTCCTGAGCTGAAGCTCCCTCTATATGTATGATGTATACATATATGAACAGAAGTTGGTGAAGTGGAGGCCAGAGAATCACTTATGGTCAATTTTGAGGGGTGATGTGATTTTTGTCAGCAGTCACACTGTGGGTGCCAGCGAATGGCCAAGGTTGCTTACTAGGTGCAAGTTGCTAGTGCCAGTTGCTGCTGCTGTCTGTCACTCTTGGTTTCTTATTTTTTCCAATCTCTTTTACGTAGAGAACACATTTCTTACGTACACTTTTTATTTTTTGTAATATTTCTAAACCAATATATAATTTTCCGTAATTTATCTGCTAATAAATTATCATTATTATTATTTGTTGTAAATGAAGAATAATTGGAGTAATGCAATGAGATGTAACTGTCAAGATTTTCAAATTATATAATAAATAAAAAAAGATGGGGACTTTTGGCAGGAAATGCATTCAATTTGGAAAGCCACGTGTGTAACCATATCTTTGTCAGAAGCTCCCAACCACTTTTAAGGCAAACCATGGCCAAGGCGACACATCATCTTAACGTTTACAGAATTTTCATTTGTTTTTATAAAATACAGATGAATAATGATGTTCTTGTTGAAATTCACAATTAATTAAGAGTGTAACGCGACATATTATTTTTACTTTTTTTGATTGAAGTTTTTATTTCTTATTATAAATCAAATAAAGTAATATGTTATATTGTATATATAATAAAGTTATAATACTACAATTTTCAGGTTGTGCTTAAGGTTAAAATTTTACCTCAACACTTCATGTTTAAGTTTATAATTTATGCATAAAATAAAAATTCAAAATGTTATATCTCAATTGGTAAAATAAATTCATTATAAAAGTTAATTTAATATTTACCAATTCTTAAAAAAAAGTTTGGTGGCAATTTAGTCTAGAGTTGTTCCTGTTGTATTTAAGCTACTCTACGTTTTCACACAAATTTCAAAGTTTTGTTTAACAAACTTTGCAGATTATTTTTTAAAAATCTACATATGATTAATTTATAACAAAATATTAATTCTTTCGATAACACCATTATACTTTCTTTCTAGCATTTATGAATGAAGGTCATTTTTATAATTTTATTTACTCTAATTTCATATTATTGCATGACATCAAGAGATCTTAATAATTTTGAACATAGCCAATTAATTTAATTAACATAACTTTTAAACAGTCATAAAAGTATAGCATCTACTAAAATGATCTTAACCAATCACCTGTCCTTTTAAATATATTTTTTCATAATTAAAATTTAAAATAATTATTAGGCTCAATCTGACATGCTTAAACACAATTTGCTTAAACACAATTTTATTTTTTCCTTATAAACGATTAATTTTATCTTAGGTTTAATTCTTTAACGATTTACCATTTAAAATTAGGTCAAAAGTGCATTTTGAATTTCAAAATATATAAATAGAATATAAATTGAACACTAACGTTTTGAAGTATTTAAATTAAATCCTAACGTTTAAAATAAACCCTAAATGGAAAAAAAAATTGACAGAGAGTTAAATGTCATGAAAAATACTAACATGACTTTATTTTTATATTTTAAATAAAAAATAAATCTCACTATTACATAATTAACTTTTATAAATTGACCAAACAATGAGTTTCACAGTCACGTGACAGTAGGTTCCACTATTTATCCATTAGTCCTACTTGTTACGTGATAATGAAGCCTATATTTATACATTTTAGATAATGAATCTACTGGTCATTTGATAGTAGAACTCATTTTTTATTATAAAATTAAAAATAATGTCACATAAATTAGCTATGGTTATACATTGGTCCCCTGTGGTTTATATCATCCTTTTGTTTCCTTGTGTGGTGGGGGGTGGGGGGTGTGAGTTTTCTCTTATTGGGGAGTCGCTTCTCGATTATTGTATACGTTGTGGGACATTACATCGGTTCCAGCATATAGATTCACCCAATAGCTGGAGTTGGTACATAAAAGAAGTGTGAGATACAGATCATCTGGATTCCCCCACCGCCCTCTGAGGCCTGACGATAACCACCGTCCATTTTATCATTACATTCTAAAAAAAAATGGCTAGTTATTAAATGTTGATTATCTATAATGCTGTTGCTTCTATAAAAATGCCTGCACGTTCATCTGATTAAGACCACTGGGGTTCAGTTTTTGGGCATATGCCATGCTTGGTATTCCTGCCAATGCTGGAGTTAGAGATGCCAAGTGTTGGGAGTCAGGATATGGGTTTTCAGAGAGAATATAAATAAAAATTAAAACTGGAAATTCTTGAAGGCTGGAAGTTTTACTCTGGTACAAGTTTGACACAAGTTCCCATTTATGTTTCTGCATGGATACTCGATGGTCTGATTGTTGTCAGAAATAGTAGTACATAACCATGCAGAGACGAAATGTTATCACTTCGTTTCTAAGCGTGCGTCTGTTTGGTATGGCTAGAACGATTGGTATATACAAACCTCGTCCTGGAAGTAAACAAAGGTCAGAGAATTGCATGGTAGCAGGTTCTTATGACGTTCTCTATTTAAGGTGATTTAGGTGCCCAGCTGTTTACATTTCTCTTCCTACTATTATTTCCTTGCTGCGATGGAGTATTAGTTACTGATTCAAAAAGTGATCCACGTATAAGCAAGCTCCAGAGATCAATTTGTGGGAAAGGCTGGGTAAAGCTGCTACGCTAGACATCGAGTCAAACTCTTTTTCCTGGGACATTCTTTCTTCCAGCCACCACACTGAGCATAGTAGCAGCACAGATCAGTCTTAGGATGACATGAATAAAGCCATTGAGGTATATGATCTAAAAATATCAAACTGTTAATTGTGCCACGTTTTCTATCCTTATGATGTGGCCATTGATGTACAACACTATGGAATGAAGGGCTTAAACTTCAATTTTAAGAAAGAGGAAAAAGCAATTCTTAATTTGTTTATGAATAGAACAAAGAATATATAAGACAATACAACCCTAATTACCTCTTTAAATCAAGAAGAATTTATTTATTCTCTAATCAATTAAATCTCATTAATTCAGCTACTAATTAATAGAATATCAACTAATTGTTTATAAAGATTATTTCTATAATATCAACACTCACCCTAATATTGATCATATCCAACTTGCTTATAAAGAACTCAAAATTCTGTCTTAATAGCCCTTTGGCGAAGGCATCAACAATTTGTTGTGTCGTAGGTATAAAACAGTAACAACAACAATAACCCAGGAAAAATCTCGTTGAAACATAAGATTTAGAGAGGTCTAATAGTATGCATCTCTACCTCTAACTAGTAGAGACACTATTTTTGATATTATAGGTGCAAATGATATCAAATGAGTTCACTTTCAATTTTTTCTTTTATAAAATGTCTGTCAATCTCCACATGCTTCGTCTGATCATGCTAAACTAGATTGTTGGCAATATTGATAGTTTCATTGTTTTCACAAAACGACTTTATTGGGTGCTCCATTAACTTCTTAAGTTCTTCCATTATTCTTTTAAGTTAGATTATTTAACAAATTCCTTAAGCCATTATCTTATATTTTGCCTCCACACTACTTCTGGCTACCACATTTTATATTTTACTCTTCTAGGTTACTAGATTTCCTTAAAAATATGTGCAATACCTAGAAATTGATCTTTTGCGATAAGAGACCCCACCTAGTTTGCATCAATGTAGACTTCAACTCTCTATTGATCACTTTTCTTGAAGAATAATCCTTTCCCTAGAGTTCCCTTTAAGTATCTTAAAATTCTGTAAATTGCTTGCAAGTGTTCTTCATAAGGACTATACATAAACTAGCTTATCATATTGACAGCAAAGGAAATATCTAGTCTAAAGTGAGATAAATAAGTTAACTTTCCTACCAATCATTGATATCAACATGTATCCATTGTTACTCCTTCCTTAACTCTACCCAGCTTCGAGTTGAATTCTATAAGAGTAACTAATGGTTTACATACACTTATTCTAATTTCTTTTAAAAGTCTAGGATATACTTCCGTTGGGTGACTACTATGCCCTTCTTATCTCTAGGAACTTCCATCCCTAGGAAGTATCCAAGAGACCCCAAGTCTTTGATTTCAAACCCCTTTCAGAGATTCCTTTTAACATTTTCCATTTCCTCAAAATTATCATCAGTGAGGATAATGTCATCTACGTACACAATTAAAATTGTAGTCTTTCCTTCCACAGAAGCTTTTATGAATAAAATATGGTCAGATTGTCTTTATAAGAAACCTTGAGACTTCACAAATCTTATGAATCTATCAAACCAGGACCTTTGTGATAGTTTCAACTATATAAATATTTTTTTAGCATGCATATTGTGATAGTTGTAGGTTGCATGATGTTTTAGTAGGCATTTTAGTATGTTTTTAGTTGTTAATTAACTTATTTATACATGTTTAGGTTTAGAATTGTGTTAGTTAGTTAGATATTTGTGTTTTATTGTTATGTGGGTTAGAGCATGTTATTGAGCTTTAATTTTGTTTGTTTGAGGTGCTTTGATGTATTTGTTAGTGTTTAAGATCAGAAATCGAAGAACGGAGAAGATTTGTAGGATGCCCAACAGAGGACCCAAGACCACGATCGTGACAAAGACCATTTTATTAGGCCACAATCGTGGCCTGGGTTGTGACAAAGACCATTTTAGTAAGCCACGATTGGCCGCTAGGGGGCTATGGTCATGGCCTCTGCGCGGACAGATGTGGACCGACCTCCCGAACTTAATTTTTATAGGTTATTTGGACTTTTGTTCCTAGGTAAAACCTAGTTTTTACCCTAATTAGAAAAGACTAAATAAGACAAGAAAATTGATCTGGAAAAGGAGCCTCCATTTGCTACTTTGGGAAAAAAGCTAAGGAAGAGAGAGAAGAAGAGAAAGAAGAAGGTGGAGCTTCAGCTGCTTCAACCTCCAATCCTCCAAGTTATCTTTTCTTCTTTCCATCTTTTATTTTGTTCATTTGATGAATGAGATGGAATTGATGATGAAGAATCTTGGGTTAAGGATGTTTTAACTTCTTTTAGGGATTTATACTTGATTCAATGTTAATCTAGTTTTTTTATTGTTAATGATGTTGGGTGTTGTGATTAGTTATTGTAATTGCATGCTTTTGTAATAAATCAAGAGAGTGAACCGAATGCAAAGTGATTAGATTGGTTAATGAGAGTTAAAAGATCTATCAGATCACGCAAATAATCAAATCAGTAATTATACAAAGAAAGATCTTATGTCAGGACCTGGTCATATATTGGAATGCTTAAGAACTAACTAGGTTGTGGGTTGCTTTGTTAATTGAGAAGTTATATGTTTTGTAACTCAATTTAATTAGGGTTTATGATTTAGGGCTTAGTGATTACAACTCGAAATAGACTAATCCACCTTTCGAAAATCTATGACCAACACCACGCATTAACACAAAAGTGACTAAATTAATATTGATGATAGGATAAATCCCCTTTCTCATAACTTGTTAATCTTTCTTGTTTGAATTTCAAATTGTCAATTGGTTGTGTTCAAATTTGATTTTTTGCATTAATTTATAATTCTCATTTCAATCACTCCATATTCGATTATTTATTTTTTTGTTTAATTTTTATTTTCATTTTAATTACATTTTTAGGCCTTAGACAAATTAGGATTTGATTAGTTCACTAATTCCTCGTTTGATCGAAACCTCATATACTATGCTACAACTCGTGTGCTCATAGAAATATTGAGGGTTTTATAAGATTAAAACTTGCTCAACAAGTTTTTGGTGCCGTTGTCAGGAAATTAGCTTAGGACTAGTTGAAGTCCTTTGTTCTAAGGAATTTTCACCAATTCTTGTGGTTGTGGTACCCAATCATAAGAGATCTAAAATTTAAGAAATGGGAAGTTTGGGCATAAAGTTAAAGATACATCGATTTGGACATCACAAGCCAACAATGAAGAATCTAAAAAGTAAAATGATAAGAAGAGATAGAAAGAATGATGATGGAGGAAATATATCACAGGGAACAAAGGAACCTTACAAACTTCAATGACGCAAAATTTAGTTAGGGAAGTAGTCATCCTTATTGGAACACTTACAATCCAGGGTGACAAAACCATATAAATTTCTTTTGGTCTAACAATGTAGACCTCAAATGGGATTTTAAGGCTTATCATGATTTCAACAAGAAGAGTCCAATTCATGGGATTCTAAATTGGGCAAGATCATGGACAAGCTCGTGAATATGGAAGAGGCCCAGAAGAGACTAGAAGGGAAGTTTTAGCAAGTAACAGATGATTATGCCTTTTCTATTTACAACCTAGAGGTTCAAATGAGCTAACTTTATAGGGAATTCTGTAAGAGAAGTGTGGAAAACTTTTTGATCAACCTGAAAGTAAAACCAAGAGAGTAATGTAAGGCTATCACACTTAGGAGTGGGAAAGAGCTAGAAGAACTGTAACACCCCACTCCCGTCAGACCCGAACCCGATATCGACAGTGATATCCGAATTCGTGCCCCGCGAGGGTGGCGTGTCACATCACTTCACTAAACAAAAGTCGGTATAAATTTTTTTTTTTGAAATTCTTATCACTTATCAATCATGTGGGCCCACTTGTTTTTTTTCAAAACATTTTGTTTACTTAAACTGAAAACAACACATATTACATTTGAAATCGATGAAACATAAAGAACAGAAGGCCCA
>JAOQML010000197.1:14988496-15009683 GCA_027568935.1 Erythroxylum urbanii
TATTACAATAAATTATTTTATAATTTAAAAAAATTAAAAATTATTTTATAAATTTTAAAAATTATTCAAAACAATACTCAATATTTATTGATATTGATCCAATATCGTACTAGAATTAAATTTGGTATTGGTATCGGTACGATATGGTGTCGCTAACTTTACTTCTTCAGGGCGGCAGGAAAGTGGACAAGGTGGACTGGATGCTTCTGCAGCACTAACGTATACAGCAGTTAGTCTAAGGTGTATACTAAAGTGGACAAGGTGGCTGGATGCTTCTTACAGGGTTTAGTTACAGCACTAACGTATACAGCAGTTAGTCTAAGGTGTATACTTCCTTGTATCAATGAGGGCGGGCCTAGTTAGCAATGGTAGTCACATCATTGGTATCAACCTTAATCTTTTGAAGCATTGACCCAAAGAAACGGTCAACTGAAATTGGTAAGATCTTTACTGGTATAATAGCATCCCGTTAGTTTGCAGTGAAACGGTCTCTTGAGTCTCGTCTGGTTGAGTTCGAGGTACATCTACTAATCGGTTTGGATGCAGAACTTGAAGACAGAATCGAGTCTATGATTATAAAGAGTTTACAATTGCCTGTAGCGTCCGAGGTGAATAGCCAGGTGCCGACAGTAAGTCAACTATAATTTCATGTACACTTAAATCGACAGAACTGGGCGTCATTCTTAATAATTTTGAAGATTAAATTTGGATCAAACAAGGGGAAAAGAAAAAAGAGTGACTACAATATCTCTCATCTTTTTTTAGTTTAATGTGAATAATACATGCGTGGGACCATTGTTTTTGTGATAAAATAAGCTAGTTAACTTGAATTCTTCCATCCTCGAGAGAGAAGTCTAACAGGAGGAATCAAGATCAATTACATCCATGACATGCTGGTTTCATAACATATGCTGAATATGAAATACCCTCTAACTATGGGTTATTGACATCGCCATTGAACAATAGATTAGTTCTAGTGTATTTTATTAATTGATCATTTAAGACACTAACTTCCACTCGTTTCTGATACAGTCCTATTTAGATTTTCCCTTTCCCTTCCCTTGGCCTTTCTTCGACTCCAGCTTAGCTTGCATTCGTGCAGCAGCCGCAGCTTTTGCTTCTTCTCTTTTCTTCTTCTCTTCCTCTTTTGCTGCAGCAGCAAGCTCCCTTTGTTTCTTCAGCTCCCTGATTTACCATTGTTCATGTGCAAAACGATACATTAGTTATACTTCAAGAAAAGAAAAAACTATACATTAGTGACTGTATCCTATTGCGGGTAAAATTTTCGGCAAATTCATTAATATCTATAGGAATCATTTATTATGTATCTTTCAGTACACAAAATGCAGAAATGGTGATCCAGTACTTACTCAAGCCTCGCCCTCTCTTCTGAAACACTAATTAAACTGGAACCCTTGCGAGGCTTGCAGGCTACTAACTCTACCTCAAAGATGAGCGTGGCACTGCATCAAACAAAAAAACGGCTCACTAAAGATATCTTGACCACATTTGATTGATTATCAACAAAGGTATTTTCTGGAAACTTAAATTTTTTATGATAAAAATATAAATTGCTTAAAGATGCCAATCTCTGATCCTCAAATCAGTTAGTCTGCTAAAACCAATTAATAGAGAGATCTGCAACTCTAATCACAAGCAGGCCAATTTCTTGCCAATCAAGTGGTCTTAAAGGCTCAGCCAAAATTGGCATCGTTTTAAGTATTATTTCCTTTACTTTTCAAGTAACAAATTGATATATGAAAGAGGTGGTAGCATTACTCTGGTGGGATATCTGGTGGGGAACCTGCACTGCCATAGGCATACTCTGGCTTGCAAGTGAGTTTTGCAACTTCTCCAACCTGGTAGAACCCAAATGATATAAACCTACAAACTTATACGTGCTTCAAATAATTGTGGCAATAAAACACACATCACCTTCATAGTCTTCAATGCAATGTCCCATGCCTGAATTACTGAACCTTTTCCAACTTCAAATGAGAACACAGTGTTATCCTCATGAGTGGTATCAAAAACTTCGCCAGTTTCAGCAAGTTTGCCCTCATAATGAACTATTCAGCACAAAAACGGATATTGTAGTGCTAATATAGTCAAAGCTGACAGTATATTGAAATTCTAAAATGCAAAAGATAAAAAAGGTCAAAAAGATCCACTTCAAAGATGTGTTCTGGACCAAGGAATACTATCCTGGACACACTAAAAGTTAAAACCACCATCACAGTAGTTCAAAATAGGATAGTCAGTGGTTGTTAGATAGACATTAGAAGCCCTGCAGATTCATGCAAATTGTGCATTAATCACCATGAAGCAAGCATAATGTGACTTGGAACATGTAAATTTTGATCCAATGGCCAACAGTTCAACTACTTGTCAGTCGAAAGACGTTGTACCATGCAACAAACCTAGAAAGCAGCTAGATGGCTTAAGTGAAAACACTTCTAGAAAATGGTAAGCTTTAAGATGTCTAAACAGGTTGCATGTATTTCAATTATCGATGCAAACCCACCCAGGACAATTTCAACTACTTGTCAGTCGAAAGACGTTGTACCATGCAACAAACCTAGAAAGCAGCTAGATGGCTGAAGTGAAAACACTTCTAGAAAATGGTAAGCTTTTAGATATCTAAACAGGTTGCATGTATTTCAATTATCGATGCAAACCCACCCAGGACAATTCTAAATTGAAACATTTCAACCACCTAAACAATGTATAATCCCATCAATATCGAGACTGCGTTAATTTTAAAATGGAATTCAAAATAGTATACCATCAACAAGAGGAAGATCCTCTGAAGGATGCAGTGCCCCAGGTTTTGCTTGCTTCAGGATTGTCTTCATGACACCTCCATCCCCAGTCAAATCAATTGTGTCATCCATGTTTCATAAACCTCAATTTCCTGATTGGGGAAAGGAAACATCCATTTAAAAATACATCCAAAGAGCTCAACTAAAGACACAATTGCACGAAGGAGAGCCTAGAGAAATGAAATTCAAAGGCATTATTCTCTCAAGCATAACAATTCATCGAGCAATTATATATAGACACCACGTATAGCTTTGACCGAGAAATAGCAATGAAGTAAAATAATGGGCAAACATCCGCCTTAATAGCTTCCAAATGGTTTACAAAGATCACCTACTTCAATTAAGAAGATCTCTTAGTAACTATATATCAAGAACTTAACAGCCTTACAAATGAATACAACCACATGACAGAGGGTGATTTATATGGATAAATAAATCAACAGGCCGTAAAAAATTAGTCAACTGCTCTATACGTACTAGGAGATGGTAAAGTCTCCAGCATTATTAGTATAGATCCAAGCAAACTAAGTTTCTGAGAAATCCCCTATACCTGTATATAATTCAGGTAACAATAATGTTATTCTTGTTTATTCTTTCTACCTCGTCGCAATGTTAGCATTGGCACAACAATGAGATACATGTGTAAACCACGAGGCTACTTTGCAACCGAAATCCCTAAAAGTAGGATTTGCTTTTAGCGTGCACTAATTTTTCAAGAGTTGGAATTGAGTACCAAAATCAAGACCTTAACAGTTCAAAAACCGAATTCAATACATACTCAAGCATGTAATCCCTCTCACAATAATAATTGAATACAAAAGGACAACAGCTTCAAATAAACTGTTAAAAAAGGCCTAGAGTTATATTTGCATCTCATGAATCATACGCCCTTAATTGAACAACGACGAACTTACCTGGTTCAAAAGGAGAAACAAAAATCGAAGGATGGAGAAGAACCGAACACAATATCTCGGAGAAAATATCCGTCGATGTCGAAGTTGCCATAGGCGTCCTGGTAAAGCTATTTTGCTGAAATGCGCGACGCAGGTCAATTTGTATTCTCACCAGTCATGAGTCACCCCAGCGGGTTACGGATAATCAATCCCACTCGCCAATCTGGAGCGTGTCACCAGGCCGACGCGCTTCCTTTTGGATTGGACTGCTATGTTGGATCTTTGCTAAAGTTGAAGTTTATATCAAACATAGGAACGGTACGCGCGACGGTGTGTCAATTAACAGTTGTGGATGTGTGCAGGTTAGCCTTTGGACCTATTGGTATCTTTCAATAACCGCCCCAAACTTCTAATCGCGTTCTCTAACTCGGCCCAAATTGGGATGTCCATTGCCAGTGACTTGAAATCAATACGGTATTGTGGGTCCTAGTCCTGGGGCTCACTCCAATAGATGGACTCTGTGTTTGTGCTCAGGCGCTTGATCGTTCCACTTCACTCATGCATGCGTGTCCCTGATGTGACCGTTGACCAATCTGCAAACTTTCCCGCCTAGTCTTACTCCACACAGTGTTGTTATCCTTTGAGGATTTGATATTAACTTTAGATCACCCAAGATATAGCTCAAAGATTTCAATCGCAGACTTGACATGTAATCATAACTGCAGATTCTGCGGTGGCCCCTAGGGATTGGAACAATATTGTCTTACTTCCATGCTATAGCAATTTTACGCAGCTTGGTCCAAAAGATTTGTAATTCAAAGAAGAAAAATATAGGAAATGATTGTTTCTACTAAGAAAAGCAACGGGTGCGAAGATTATGTTTCACTTTCCTTCGTTCACGAATCTATAAGGTCTAGCCCACCTTCACTAATTTTCTTTTCATTTTTTGGGTGTCTAGTGGCTACTATTACTTTGGCACGCCAATCTAAAAGTAAAACCCGGTGATTAGTACTCAAATCTCCATCTTTTTGAAATTAAAAACACTTAGTTGTACTCTAAAGAAACATGCAAGTAAAAGAAAAAGAATGGGCCCAACCAACCTCGTAGTAAACACATGTGAGAGTAAAGAGTACGAACTAACTGTTCACTGGAGTCTTCATTTTGATAGTAAAGATAAATTAATAGTAAAAAAAAAAAAAAAGGATGGGATCAACTATCAGCTATAGAAGTCAGAGTTGATTGCTTTAATCCTGTAAGTAAAACAAACAGTACTAACTCACTGTTATATATATATACACATATATCATATGATTGATTATAAAAGGAAAATGAATTAACAGCTTCCATTGTAATTCCAATTTTACAATTACGTCAGAAATGGATGCAAGCCCACTTGCCATTGCCAAAGCATATTACTCTCAATTAATTTTTTTTTAATTTCCACAAATTTCCTCCATGCTTGCTTGTTTTAGTAAAGCTTTTATGATTCCCAAAGGTGACCGTCTTTTTAACGAATGGTCAGACCCACAGTATCATACAAACAACAACAGGAAACCCAGCTGTAAAAGCCTCTCATGGACGTAAATACCCTCATATTACAGGCTGTTTTACGCCGCTCACATGAACCGAATAATTTACCTGCTAATATGGCAGGCGTGAGAGATTGATAATGGTCAAAGTGGTCCAAAGACTGGTCAAAGATTCAACGTTGCAGGATAATATGGTTATTTGGGTGATTGTACAACTTCAGCTATGACCCTAATCTACTCATTTGAACTAGGCTTTTAGCAACAGAGCCAAAAATGTAGGGTTCAGATCTTTTCTTTTGAGGCAAATTGCAAACACCCAAAAGAACTTCTACCCACGTTCATCCATCATCTGATATGACTAATGCTACTTTTTTTGTTTTTAGAAAGAATGACTAATGCTACTAATTTTAACTGAACCGAAAATATTGGGAGGGATTCAGATCTTTTTAGCCGAATTGCAACTACTCTAACCTATCCATCCATCGGATCAAACTAAAACCAATGTATTATTAGTTTAAAAAATCAAAACCCGACTAAATAATCCTGAGTTGTGCAGCCAAACACATCAGATCCACACCATGTCACCTGCTGAAATGGTTGAAAGGAATCTGACTCTCTCTCGTCAAAGTCCGAAGAGAGTCGTGTGATATCACAGATAGAGCCATCACAAAGAAAACCCATAAAAGAACAGTGGAATTGAATGCTATATTTCATTCATTTTCTGTTATACTAATCATTTATCCAAGCCACTGAAGGTAACAGTAACATTAAGAACTTCTCTCCTCCAAGAGGGAGAGATTCAGACTCCAAAAAATACCATAGCTCGAAAAAGAACCAATCTTTATATACATATTTATATATCCTCTTTTCTTCTCGGATGCCAAGAAATTGCCTTTGCCTCGTCTACTAGGACCAAACCGAGAGCCATCTCATAGAAAGAAAGAGATCAAAATAAAAAAGAAAAGAAAAGAGAGAACTTCGATCAAATTTCTCTCTTCAGATCCCCTCTTTTTTCTTAATCACTGTTTCTCGTTCAAGAATCACTATATTCATGCCAGCATATAAGCATAGTAACACATCTCCTCATGATATAGAACCTAGCTCTTTGTTCTTTAACCAATCTCGCACATTTCCTTGTAAAAGAACACCTTCTTTGCGACGAAGTCTTCATGAGAGGAGCAGTAGTAGAGGAGCGGCTTCTTGAAGAGCCTTCTTTCTTTGAGAGCTTCCACTTCTCATCAAAAAATAACTGCGGCGCTGCACTTGCACTGTGAGTGAGTGTTGTAGCCATAGAAAGAGAACGCCAAAGAACAAAAAAAGGGTTGGAAGAAAATGGCAATCTTTTTCGCTCTTTGGCTCTTTCACTGGGTCTTTTCAGCAAAAGGTTAGCTCGAGAGAGAGAGAGAGAGAGAGAGAGAGAGAGAGTGAGTGAAAACAAAAGAGCGTGATCAGTGATGACTGATGAAACTGAGTCGCTGAGGAGAAGAAAGGCTCCGGGGTTAGAGTTAGTATTTATAATAAGTCACCTGGGCCCTCACCAAAAGTTCGTTTTATTTAATTAATATCTTATTGGAAATAATAAATAGTTGATAATATTATACGAATATGGATTCCTTTCCAATACACACGTCATGGGCTGTAGAGAGAGGGAATTTAATGCATGATATCTCACTTAGCGTGAGCCGAGTGCGTGTGCGATACATGAGAACTGAGAAGGGCTATTAACTTATCCCAGTTAGCCTGCCTGTAACCGCGAGTTTCTAGGTAAGCAGAAAAAGCTTGAGCTCAAGGGGAAAAACAGATGACAGAAACTGGTAACGAAGTGTGCTTACTTATTCTAGCAATCGTACCACATAAATGAGCTTGAAAAATGATTTTCATTCCTATTTTGCTTAAAAAGAAGCTTGATTGCATTTGCATGCATAGTCATATATTGTAATCATATTAAGAAATTTTGGCTTTTGTAGAGTAGGAAAATGTTGAATCTTTTTAGACCTGAATTATCCTTGATCATATATGCTAATGTGTAAGGATTTGGAAGCTCCTCAAAAGGTGATTGATGGATGTCCCCGTAAAATCCAAGAACTTAGCAGCTGTCACTCAACTTCTGAACGAAAGAGCTTAGCTGGTGTCAACTATTCAAAGAGAGTGTAAATAGTTTAATTTCCGACTTAGCTAGTTTCAGCTGAAATAACCCACCGACCACACACCATCACGCTTCCAGACAACAAGTACACATGTATAAGTTTTAATACAACACTCCTCCTCTCCTCTCTTATTGTTGTTTGTTTTTTCTTTTTCATTAAGATCAGTCACCTTTATTGATTTTAATTTCGTATTGTCCAAGATCAGGTAATTTTCAAAATCAAGAATTCGTTAATCAAATGAAAAGAAACCTCTAACGAAATCCAATTAGTTTCTTTTGCTTACGACAGCTGAAATGATCACGTGGATGTGACTGTGCATGTGAATGGAGCCGACATACCCTCACTCGGCTGCTGATTTAATCGATCACCTACAGTGACGTAACGAGGAAGGGCATCAGTCAATTCCTTTCTAAGCTGTAGGATTGTCCTAAAAGATGGAGGGCTGGTACCCACAAACTGGTTTCTCATCACGGTTTTGGTAATTTGATCCAAACGATAGATTCTCATTCTCGTTTCCATTCCTACGAGAAATAACAAACGCATGGATATAATCCAAATAAAATACACCCATACTTAAAATCCGGTCATTACTAATTAGTAGACTAACTCAAAAGGTTAAATTTAGTAACCCCCGCAAGTTCTATTTCATCTTTATCGATGAAAAATATTAAGCACCCACGAATGGGAGCCTCAACCAAATTTGCTTTGGAATTCAAATTCATAACATTAAGCCCAACTGCCAGTTATTCTTCTATGTTCCGATCGCGATCCTCGTTCTTACCCATGCAATTAAATCATAACACCAATAACGTGTGATGACATTCCACAAATATGGAAAATTTTCTCATTCATGCAAGGATAGTTCTCTAACAGTTTTACCACATGGTAGTTACAGTTAAATGCCATATAATAGAAGATCTAGGCATCATCTGACGTCTTCGATTCCAGAAGTTTATAAGTATATGTTTGACACTCTAAAAATTAAATTATAAAATAACAATTGTAAATGATTCCATATTACTAATAGAATTACACTGTTAGATACAATTACCTATAATAACATTTAACTCAAAATAATTTACTAATTGTTATAAACTCTGTATAGCTTACATAGTTTATATTATAATTAAATTTTCAATTAAGAAAATCAAACTAAGCATAGGAAATATGTAATTATTAGAGATATAGTATCCTTGTCTATTTAGGAAATCCTTTTATATATTAAGAGATATAATATCAGTAATAGCTTCTTTTCCATATTATGGGTTAGGACATAAGATCCTAGACATTGTACATGAGAAATAGTATTGAGAATTTAAAAGGTGTATTTCATTTATATGCATATCATTAACATACACACGTGAATTATGTTTTTCATACACATTGCAAAGATAGTATATGCACTCAATTGACATGCTTCGGGTATGAAAGATTTAAAATGATTGTGATGTAAAATGTGAATTGTTATATCTTGAATTTTGGTCTGATGTTGTTTAATAATTAATTTGGAATTTAATTGTTACAATTGGGAGATTTATGAATCAATGTGTACATTTGGATTAAGAAAAATGTCAAGTGGCCAAACAATTTTACACTTGACAATAGAAATAAGTGACACGGGGCATTAGGATCGAGTGACAATTCGCTTAGATAATTGGGTAACAAATGGCTTGAAGATCGAGAGACAAATGGACTAATTATTAAGAGACATTTGGTAGCTTAAGTAAAAGACTTGTAACTTGGTTCTTAAATTGACAAGTGTCATGATACTCACCGTACAATTAACCAACACATGATACCACATACATGAAGACCTTTTCTCTCTTTCATTTCTACTCTTTGCTACATGGTCTCTTCTTCTCCTTCTTTTATTCATGACACTCTCACCTAATCCACACAACTTAATTTGAGTCTTGCCAAAATTATGAACTAGCCACTACAAATATTTAGTTGTTTTCTTCTTGTTGACCAAAAATCAACCTATTCCACCTTAAATTGGTAATGATCGTGTAAGCTTGGAGAGCTAGGTTACTTGATAATTTAAGGAAGCTTTGGAGTTGAACAAGTAAGTAACATATTATTCTTCATGGTTTGTTTTAATAGAAACATTTATGAAGATTGTTTAGGGATGGATTGATTATGATAATGGTATTGATGAGTGCTAGAATGTTAATGAATGAATGGATATAATCATGTTCTATTTTTGTGTAAATGATAAACAATAGTTTACAAATTGTTGTATGGATGATTTTGAGTTAGAATTGAGGTGAAAATGATGAGGAATTGAGGTCTAAATAATGAACTATGAAGAAGATGTTTTGGATTTAGTATGTAAGGGTTAAAATCTGGAAAATTTTGAAGGAAAGGATGAAAAATTTCCTTCAAAATTTTCGGATGACTCATCCCACGATTGTGGGAAGGCCTCCATGATCGTGGGAAATACATTGAAAGTGAGATTTTCTCTTTTGAGTGATTATTGAACTAACTAAGAATAAGTTACTTTACTTTGGTACATTTAGACTTAACTTGAAATGAATCTAGTTTGATGCTTGATAAATTGGTTAAAGTGTTTGATATGTTTAGGTTGTTAATTGATGTTATAACTTAAGAAAGGATTGTTTGATATCAATGTACCAAAAATCTAGAATTTATGAGTGTTATAGGAATGAAAATATTCTTAAGAATACAATTGTGATCCCAAGGATATGAAAGGTGTATTAAATATGAACGAATCAGAATTCAGATATTATGTGATTTTATGATATTAGAAAAGGATTGATGAATGTATGATGATGATATTAGAATAATCAAATTTGCTTGAGGTATAAGTCTAATTGGAAACTAGTTATATCCAAGTTATGATGTAAGAATGATTAAGAGTTGTGATTTAAGGATACATACCTGAGAAAGTTAATTGAGCATGTATTAAACATGACACATATATATGTATGTGCATGATTGAATATTTATGTGCTCGATCAACTTAGTAATGTGTAAAATATACGTGTATTGCATGATATCAAACACACAAGTCAAACACCAACATCCAGACATTGCCAGTTCATTAAGACAATAGTTTATTTGGAGTTTACTGTGAGTCAATCTAGATATTTTCTTACTATGATTGATTTGTTTATATTTAAATTCAGTTATTGAACTATTATTAATGTGATTGTGATAATTTCGGACATTGATGGTCTAAGAGTTTGATATTTGAGAATGTATTGGGAGTGTTTCCTAACTGTATGTGAATCTGAAAAAATATGTGCACTCAACTAAAGGTTGAATGTCGAACTGACATCCGATGAATATGTGAAAATGACTATGCACAATGAATAAAAGCGATTGATAGCATATTTGTGAAATGATGCATTTCATCACATTGTTATGCATGATCAAATAAAGGAGTTGTGACCGGTATGACCAGTGAAAAAGAGCTTAAAGCTCGAAATTGTGCACAAAGAGCCACAGGCACAATTATTGATGAGCTCGGTATCCATAATAGGTATGGGACAATATATAAAATGAACTCGATATCTACAACAGATAGGGACAGTAAAAAGGCGCTAGATCACAACAAAGTAAAAATGAACGAATCATATGTGCATTTGGATATACAACTCGATATGTACCATATGCATAATTGAATTGAATTATTGGATTGTTCTAAATATAGTAAGATGAAAATCGGATTTGTTGAAGCATGATTAAATGTGACGATTTATTCAAAATTGGATGATGTGAATTGCTTGTGAATTTGATTGTGAATTATCCTTGTGTTTTGCTATGAGTGAGCATATCGATGATGGTTCACTCACTGAGTTCACAAACTCATCAAAATTGCAAATTTTAATTTTCGGCTACAAGAGAGACTTAGCTTCTAAGGCAAACTAGTAGAAATCTAGTACTTGCGCTTTTGGAAATCAAGAATGGCTCAAAGGTCTGGTCAGCTGATACTGAGGAGTTTAGATAGAATACTTTTGTTTAGTTTTTCATGTCATGTAGAACATCTTGTATAACAGTAGCAAACTCTCAGATGTTTTTTATTATGTAAATATATGTATTATGAAGTGAAATGCTACAACGTAAGTTTTGTTTATGAATGAAATGGAATGAGTAATCTTTTGACTATTTATGTTCTGTATGATGTCATAATAAGTAAATGTGATTACTCTAACATGTTATTTTCATAAAGTATGTTCTTGAGTGTCCTCTTGATATTCGGGCATGTGCTCTATGAAGGTGGGGTGTTACAATATCTTTGTATATTTAGGAAATAATATTAATGGGGAGACCAAGATTTGTATACTTGTATATAAACACCTATTAGCTAATACAATAAACAATGAAGATTTCACCAATAAAAATAACTTGCCATGATATCATATCAAGGTTCAAACAAAGCCTAATTTTTCTCCTCTTCTTCATCTGACCACATCTCATTAGATTGATTTGTTATATTTTTCATCTGTCAGTCCGTAAAATCAAAGCTAAAGATACCACCATCACTACGATGAGAGCAAAGCCACGAGAAATCAAACTGTGATCTTTAAGTTACAGCTTCAATCCTTTTTCTCACACCAAGGTGAAGATCGTCAAATCCATCATCATGTCATGAGATACTCCCAAATCAGACTTCTTCATCATGATCCTGCATAGCCATATTATGTGAACCCATCCAATGGTATTTGTTTGACGTTTACTAAAATTGTTTTAACTGGTGAGAATTACGACATTTGGGACCTACTATATGTAATGTTCAAAATAAATTGAATTTTATTACTAACAAAATTTCTAAACTGGACAAGAAATTTATGAATTATTTATCTTAGAAAGTGGTGAATTCTATGTTAGTTGCTTGGACTAAAAATACTATCTTAGAAAGTGGTGAATTCTATCTTAGAAAGTGGTGTTAGTCGAACTTATGATGTAAAAGCTCTTTGAGATTATCTAAAATCATGATTTTCTATTAAGAATGGGACTAATCAGTACCAATTATGGTCTGATCTTTCATCTATGAAGCAACAAGTTATGTCCATCATGGCGTATTATATAAAGCTTTTGACTATATGAGAAGAATTTTCAATTCATACACTGACTGATGAACCAAAATTTAATGTATGGTTTTTGAGGAACTTAAAACCTATCAGTTTTTATGGGCTTTAATAATGCAATTTATGGCATTGTTCGTTCTCAAATACTCTAAATGGATCTGCTTCCCCTTTTCTCCCACATCTACTCTATGATCTTCCGGGAAAAACATCCCCCTGTATTTACATCTTATGTTGAACCTATATCTCTTAAAGGATTTGTTGCCCAAGGAGTTCCATATAGCAGGTGTTACAAAGAATTTGCAAGGAATTCCAAGTTCAAACATAAAATAAGCCAAAGACTAAGTACGTTAACCATCACAATTTAACTCAACCTTACCAATTCCTTAATGTTTAAGGTGTTTTCTACAAAGGCAAAGTAAACCCTCGAAATTCACTAAGCCAACACAATAGAATAGACAACAATAAGGAGAGAAAGATGCACAAAGCTTTACAGCAAAATTTTCAGCCTTGATATTACTCACAATTGATGTAAAAGATACAAAACTCTAACTCTCTCTAGTGAATGAAGTCATTACTCAAATGAGCTATTTATAGACTTTTGGAGACTTGTTGGGAAAGAATACAAGAAAGTGATCTCAAGGCCACAAAACCACCAACTTAATTGGTGGTTGACATCCCAAACCACTTTAGGCATTGCTTTAGTGGGTGATTTACATAACTCACCACTATCTCTCTTCCAAGTAAAAGCAACAGGTGTAAAATGCTCACAAGAAACCTCATCCGTGCTCTTCGCATATTCTCCCACTTCTTTGATGTTTCATCCCACTAACTTTGTCACATTACCTATGATGTTCCTCCAAAGGTGAAGGTTAGCCAAGTTCTAAGCTAATTCGCATATGGTTTAACCGACGCACACTTATGGTCTAGTCTGTTCATCCATGGTCCATCATTTGAGCATAATTTCGTCCCGAGTCCCACCAAAGATGTCTGAGGCAAGTCCAACTTGCCCTAGCCAAACCAATCAAATGTCTATGGTCCATTAAAACTAGCTGCAACTCAAACCATGCTTGATCTTACTTGGTTAAATTAAGTTGGCTTCTTTAACATGCCTTCCTTATACCTAAATCATGCTAGACCTTGGCCAAAGCTCACCAATGGCTTGTAAAAATGGTCCTGCGATGATAAGTAGTTAATAAACCACCTTCATCACATGAATTCGATGGCCTCATCAGAATAAATTGAAGATAATTGTTTACCTGGTCTTTGAATTGCTACAAGACAGTGTCTTTCTCTTAAGTAGCCTCCAATACTAGTTTATTTTTCCACTGAATCAAGAACTTTGTACTCCAATTCTTCTTATGTTGCCCTAATATTTGTTGATCTAAAATCTTCTCAATTTGATCATCGAATTGTTTCCTTACAAACAATAGAGCTCTCTTTACTTAAATTTTTTTAGGGTCTGTTGAATCCTCATGATATGGTTTAAGGAAACTTATATGAAAAGTAGGATGTACCTTTGAATGCTCGGGTAACTTGATAAGCTACAATTCCTAGCTTTCCAAGGATCTTAGATGTCCTATCATGCTTTGGCATAACCCTCGATGCACTTGCTTACTACTAATCTTCTTCCAAATTTAGGGAGTAAGCTTGAGTAGTACATTATCCTCGATGTCAAAATCAAATGGTCTTCTTCTCTGATCGGTATATTTCTTCATTCAGTTCAAAGCTTTACAAAGACTATCTCTTACTTCACCCAACAATTCCTGTTTTTCCTTCGCATATTGGCAAATAGTTGGACACTTTCCTTATGACATTTGTTATGTTATTTCGAGAGAGATAAGTAGTTATTATCCTACAATAATTTTAAAAGGCCTTTTCTCCATCGCTAAGGATCTGTGCAAGTTATAACAAAATTGTGTAGTATCAAATAAATTTAGCTAATTTCGGTGACTTGTACTTACATAATGTCGTAGGTATTCCTATTACAAACCATTGATCCTTTTCATTTGACCATCTATTTGTGGATGTTTTTTGCTGAAAACTTTAATTTACACCTTATCATGTTAAAGAGAGACGTCTAAAATCAGCCAATAAATCGAGCATCTTGATCACTTATAATGTCTGTTGTAACTCCAAAATACTTCACATTTTTGTAAAAAAGATCTGCAGCAATATCTGAAGGACATGAAGTTGGAGTTGGCATAAAGATTACATACTTGGAAAGCCTATCAAAAGGCCATATTATCCACCTTTGGGAACTCGCCAATAAAGTCCATCGAAACCAACATCCATGGTTTTTTTGGAATAGGCAAGGGCTACAACAAACCTGCCTCCTTCCATTCAGATTTATCCAATTGACAAACAAGGCAAGTTTTGACATATATTTGAATACTGTTCTCCATCTTTAACCAATAGTAAGATCTGGAAAGGAGTGAAAACATTCGCTAGACTCCTGGGTGACTAGCTCACTTTGAATTGTGCGTCTTGTTTATTAATTGCTTCCATAAGGCACCAAAAAACTTGGAATGTACAATTGGTTGTTATTTTTTATTAGCAACCCTTCATCATCAAGCCAAAATCATCGCACAACATTATCCTTTACTTGCTTTACAATTAGGTCATAAGTGTTGTCAAGTGGAGCTGCTAGTTTAATTTACTTCAATAGGTCTGATTCGACTCATGTGCTAGCATACAAGGCTGTGAAGATTTCTTTTTATTTCAGGACATCCACCGCATTATTGTGTCTCCCTAGTTTATGCTCTCATAAAAATTCATATTTGGCAAGAAACTTTTACTATTAGGCTTGCCTTGTAGATAATTTCTTTTGGGTCTTGAAAAAGGTGTTAGCTCTATTATCCATATGAACAACAAACCTGAAACCCAATAACCAAACCAGCCAAGTTTTAAGGCAATGTACTACTATCAGCATCTCCTTCTCATGTGTCGAGTATTACTGTTTGACACCATTAAGCTTACGACTTTCAAATGTAACATGATGTCCTTCTTACACCAAAAATCCGTTAACAGCTTGTCCAAAGAATTTTTTTGCACCTCAAAAAGGATATCAAAGTCAGGTAACTTCAACGTAGGTTCTGTTGAAATAATAACCTTTAACTTTTCAAAGGATATGCCTCCAACTAGCACCACTTTTATTTCTTCTTTAATAAGTTCGTCAAGGGTTCTACTTTCTTCGACAACTCCTTAATTCTTTTGCTATCTTAGGAACCTGCCAATCAACAATTGCTTGTAACTTTTTTGGATTCAATCATACTTGGCCCCTTGCTCACCAAGTGTCCTAAAAACTTTATGTTCGATTTCGCAAAGTCACACTTCTTCATCTTCACGAAAATTTTATGTTGCCGCAACCATTTAAACATCTTCATTAAATGTTATATATGTTCTACCATGTTAGTGTTATAGACCATAATATCATCTAAGTAGACCACTATAAAATTGTCCAAAAGGTTATATAACACCTCATTCATCAAATCACAAAACATAGTAGGGCATTAGTCAAATCAAATGGCTTGACCAAAAATTCATACGAGTTATATTAAATTACACATGTTGTCTCTTGCTTGTCACCGTTGGTATTTTGTACTTGCCAATACCCACTCCCTATGTCTAACTTTGTGAACACTATAGCCCTCGATAATACGTCCATCAATTCTTAAGCTAAAGGAATAAGATATTTATTTTTAATAGTCACCTTATTCAAATCTCAATAGTCTACACACATTTGCAAGGCTCTATGTTGCTTCTTTTGGAACAATACTGAAGCTCCGTAGGAAGCTTTTGATAGTTAGATGTATCTTGCTTCTAACAGCTCACCAAGTTCCTTCTGTAGTTCCACTAACTTTAATTGTGACATTCGATAAGGGTCACAGGCAGGAGGAATTGCACTTGGCACCAGATCAATCTTATGATCAACTTCCTGACGAAGAGGGAGAGCTTTGGTAACTATTTAGACATCATATCCGTAAATTCCCTCAATACTTTTTCACCGCATTTGGGACTTCTACCATATGGTCTTCTGTAATTTCTCACATGGTCATAAGGTAAGTCCATGCCTTTCTTAAGGCCTTTTTCAATGCCCATGGTAGAAACATGAGCTATAATTGTTGTTTTTTTTGCAGTTTCGTCACTAGACCTAACACAATTGATGTAAGATGAATTTTGATCATTTATAAACATTATATCTCCAAGATGTGGATATAACACTACCTTTTCCATCTTGAGAAAGTCGATGCTCAAAATCAAATCAAAATCTTTGAAAGGTATCACCATTGTGTTACACTTCTCACATCAACTTCCCATACTCAAAGGAACATTACATACAGCTCCTAACATTACTTAGGCTTTCACCGTAGGTGTTTTTTATTTTTTTAGGGGTCTTGCTAAACTTCAACCTCAGCTTTCACACCATCCATTCCACAAAAAATGAGTGGCACCCATATCCATCATATTTGTGAGCTCTTTCTCATTGACTTGAATCTTTATATACATTAGGTTTTCGAAGGGACTTACTTCCATATTAACCTCGTTAAGCAAGTAGACAAGATTAAGCACCACTTTCAAATGATTGCTTTCATCATCCATGTTTGCTATCAAGGCCTTCAACTTCTCTTTCCTCAAGCAATCATGGGTGTAATGAAAGCCATTGTATAAAAAATAACCATGCCTTTTCTTAGAATATTTCTCACCTTGCTTAAGTTGCCCAGTTTGCTTGGATTTCCTTTTGTGATCATTCTCCCTTCTTTCATCTTGGTCTTTCTTCTTCTTTCCTTCACAATTCTCTTGGTAAGTGCCTTTTGATTTTTGAGAAGAGAAAGAGGTTTTGGTTTCCTTTAGCACTTTAAAATTTACCAATGCATTTGCAACCACAATAGCACCTATAACATTCTTGACTTTTTACCTTCGCAACTCCATTTGTGCCCAAGGTTATAAACCCAACATGAAGTTAAATAGCTTGTCTTCATCTAACATATTCTTAATATCAAACATTAAGGAGTTAAATTTATTAATGTAATCCCTTATCGACCTATCATTCTTTAACGGCTTCAAGGCATCCCTTACAAACCAAGTAGTATTATTAGGAAGGAATTAATTCTTTGGCTCCTTTTTCATCCTCTCCTATGTATCAATAAGAGGTCGGCTAACACTAATTTTAATAGAGGTTTAAGTTCTCTAGCATGATTTTGCATCTCCATCGAGATACATCGCCAAAACATTCATTTTTTCACATCCAACGCCTTAGCAACTGTAAGATGCTACTTTATATCCTACAAGAAGTTCTCAAGTTCCATGTCATTCCAAATGCCCTCGAAAACTTTTGATTCATACACCTTTAGCATGGTGCTTTTCTGTATGTTCTGTATCCACAATTACAATGACACGTTTAAGGATAATCATCTAGAAATTCGCATCCTCTTATGCTTTAAACAATTTAGTCACTTGATTTTGTAATGCTTGGATTTGCCTGTCAAAAGCATCAAAATGAGATGCATAAGAAGGGACTTCTTCTTTACTCGTGGGTAAGGGACCGATGAGCAATTCCATCCTTGTAACACACTCAGTAAGTTTATTGCCCCCTGCCATTGAATCACCAACACAGCTCTAATACCAACTGTTATAAAGACTTTGTAAGGAACTCCAAGTTTGCATACAAAATGAGCCAAAGTTTAAGTTTGGTAGTTGAACTCTCGCCATTCAACTCAACCTTACCAAATCCCTTGTGTTTAAAGCGTTTCCCACAAAGGCAATGTAAACCTACAAAATTCCCTAAGCCAACACAATATAATGGATATCAATAAGAAGAAAAAGATATACAAAGCTTTAAAGTGAAATTGCCAACCTTTACATTACTCACAATTGATACAAAGGATACAAAGCTCCAACTCTTTAATGAATGAAGCTATTGCACAAATGCACTATTTATAGGCTTTTAGATACTTGTTTGACAAGAATACAAGAATGTGGTCTCAAGGCCACTATGCCACTAACTTAGTTGATGGTTGACATCCCTAACTACTTTAGTGGGTGGTTTACATAACTTACTACTATTCCACTTCTAAGTAACATTAACATGTTTAAAATGCTTACAAGCCACCTCATCATTGTTCTTTTTCATGTCCTCCCACTTCTTTGATAATTCATCCCACTAACTTTGCCACATTACTCATGATCTTCATCCAAAGGTGAAGTTTAGCTAAGTTTTGAGTCAATTCGTGTATGGTCTGATTATTGAGTATGGTCTAAACAAAGGGCACCTATGGTTTAGTCTATTCGTCCATGGTCTATCATTTGAGTACAATTTCATCCCTAGTCCCACCAAAGATGTCTTAGGCAAGTCCAACTTGCCCTAGCCAAGCCAATCAACGATCTACAATCAATTAAAGCTAGTCGCATCTTAAACTATGCTTGATCTTACTTGGTTTAAGTTACCTTAGTCTCTTTGTCATGCCTTCCTCATACCTAATTCATGCTAGACCTTATCCAAGGCTCATAAGGCTCATTAATGGCTAGCAAAAAGGGTTTTGCAATGTTAAAGGACTAATAGTAGGGGGTGGGTTTTTAGGTTCTCCATCATAAAATCAGTTGAACTCATTTGATTGCAGTTTTAATGGCAATTAGTAACCATATTGCACTTATTATGATTTACCCAGACATGTTTATGGAACCTAATATAAAAGAACTCACAATTATCCTCCATGTTGGAGGGTTCACGACCACAGAAGAGGTCTTGGTGGTTCTCAAACAGGAGGTGCTAATAGGTCCACTCCATAATCTTAAGTGACATCGACAATAGCTTGTTGCGTTACTTTTACATCTGAGTCCTTTAATTCATCTAGTTCAGGTCCTGTCATGCTTAGCTGGTCAAATAAGGATATCCAAAATTGATTGACATGCTCCATCCTTTATCCAACTCCAGGACACTCTCTAGTAAGCTAGTTGATAGTAGTCCTTGGCTTATAGACAATGAAGCCTCCCATCATATGATAGGAGATTTGTCTTTTCCTACTCATGTTTAAGATGTCAACCCTTAGGCTATTGGTCTCCCAAATGGGGCTCAAACGCGTGCTGTTAAGGAAGGAACTATTGTTTTCTTTGGGCCATACTTTGCACTATGTTCTTTATATCCCAAATATTTCTGTCAATTTAATCTTTATAGGATGCCTTATATTTGATTTCGATTACATTGAAAAATTCTCTAATCAATTATGTATCTTATAGGATCGCACCTTGAAAAGGTTGATTGGAATGGGTGAGTTATGTAACAGGGTCTATTATTATAAGATGGTAACACTTGCCAATACTTCAGCAACAAATGCTCATAATTCATCAAAATTATGGCATCAACATTTGTGGCGCCCTTCAAGTCAAATGCTATCTTTTGTTCCTGGAATTATTATCAATTTTTGTAAGAAAAATAAACTTTATGATATGTATTGTCGTGCAAAACACACTTGTAATAATTTCCTTAGTGATAAAATTATTACAATATTTAGGGTCCCCATCATATTAGTTCTTTTATGGTGCTGTTGTTTTTTTTAATTGTGGTGGATGATTATGGTAAAGTAGTGTGGTATATTTAATGGATGAAAAGAGTGAAGCTAATTCTCTTTTGCAATTTCTTTTTGCATTATGGCACAAAACCAATTTAGGAAAAATGTTAAAATTGTTCGAAGTGATAATGGTTTGCAGTTTTGTTATAGACCCATGCTTCATTTTTATGCCGATTATGGAATATTGCATCAAACAACTATAATGACACTCCTCAACAAAATGCTCGAGTTAAGAGAAAACATAGACACATTTTAGATGTCACTCGTGCTCTTCGCTTTCAATCAAATCTTCATATTGAATTTTGAGGGCATTAACTGCTGATTATCTTATTACTCATACCCCAAACAACTTCTTCAAGGGAAAACATCTTATGAAATTTTTTTCCCAGCCTTCATATTCACATATTTAAGTTTTTGGTTGTTTATGTTATACTTATAATAAGCCCTACAATGAGGATAAGTTTGCTCTTCAAGGGCATCATTTCATTTTTTTGGGATATACCTGTGGTAAAAAAGGATGGCTGGTGTATGATGTACAAACTAAAGAAGTCTTTACACCTTATGATGAAATTTTTGATGAAACACCCTTTCCTTATGCCATTTAGGATATGTCTTCTATTGATTCAAGTTAAAATATTCCCTGTGTTAAAGATTGATTTTATGATACTCCTTCTCCTTTCATCGTAGCCACCAACTTTCCCACTTCTTATGCTGCTCCAGGCAAAACACAACCACTTGTCACACTATTCACCTCAGATTGTACACCTAATTTTGTTGTTTATTCCTAAATACTACTTCAGGGGAGTGCCTTTGGTACAGAATTTAACAGCCTAGAAGATGCAGTTGATATCACTGTTCCTGTGCCTCATTGTCAATCTTCTACTAATCTGCTCATAGCTCCTCTTGATTCGCAATGCCCTCAATAAGATTATAAACCTCCAGTTTATCTGAAACACTTTATGTCTCTAACTATTTGTGTTAATCGGCTTATGTTATTGACCCCATCTCGCAATGCAACCTCTAACCAATGATTAAAAAGTCCAATTGATTCGACCGATTCAACCTTAAAAACTTGAATTGTTTAACTTTTCAGTTCTATTTATTTTAATAACTTTTGTTATTAAAAACTGATTAATTTATTAATTAATTGATTAAATTTTATTAATTAATAAGTTCT
>JAOQML010000197.1:15014063-15024560 GCA_027568935.1 Erythroxylum urbanii
TAAACCCTATCTTGGAATGATTATCCCTATCCGCAAAGATCTCCTCTATCTTCAGATGATCCTTCCAGATAATCTTTATCTCTTAAGGCTGATGCTCATCCACTGTGATCTTATCCGCCACGTCATCATGTGCCACATCATACACAGTTGCCACGTCACTGCTGATGTGTTCAGTAAGGCCTATCCGCACAAAAGTCCATCAATGCATGTCCATGGACAAGTCCATCTTTCATGATCCAGCTCTCTCTCATGGTGTAGTCTCATCGCTCCATAACTAAGTATAAGTCATAAACCGAGTTAGTATAAAACCTCGCATATTATGCATACCTTCGAACTATCTCACCGAAGTTAAGTGCCTTCGCGCACCTTCGGGTATCGTATGACTTCGCCTTATTCCCTCGTCAACACGCCTTCCTCGTTCCGACCTGCATGCCAAGCATTGGCCAAGGCTCGCCAACACCTGTACAAACCCACATTCTGGACTTAGGGGTCTAACACCTACCTTACGTCATTTTGGTACTTGAACATGTCTAACGATAGAGTCGCACTTATGTTGGGGTGTTTGTTGCCAAATGGATAAAATTGGCTTTTAATAATATCTCCATAGTCCCTAATATGTAATGGACACTGCATTGAGTGATTTAAGATGCAGTCTGTATGTATTTGATTGAAAAGGATATGATAACATCGATTAGAACAACTAGTTTCCTAAAATACCTGTGATGGTGTTAAAATGATTCACAACTTAAAGCCAAATGTTTCAAGTCTTGGACAATAGCTAATCGAAGGGTTTGCAGGGTGTGCCCATGCATCTAAATAGTCAGATGGGTCACACAAAAGTGTTGGTTTTGTGGTAACTGTCTCTCTTTTGATTCTGTTTAGTTTAAATAAGGAGCCAAATTGAATTGAGAGCAACTGGTGCAAGTGAGATCCTGAATTGAGCAAGAGCTTAATAACAAAGAAGCATCACAAGACATACCATACATTCTGGGGCAATGAGCACGGAAATAAAGAAATGATCAAGTGAACGTTGCCAGGATTACATGCATCTGCGTGCTTGTGCTTGAGCTTTAAGTATCAATTTTTTGTCCATATGGAATGTACTGGCTCCCAGACTAGTAAGGTATCAGCATCATGGGAAACGATTATGATTCGAGAAATAGCATGTTAAGCTGAAGGAATGTAAATTAATACTGTCAACTTTCGTTGGACAAGCAGAAACGACTTCCTTCGTGTCCGATACAGATGAACCCCCCAATACAACCCGCCGCCTGGCCCCAAGTGCCACTTAAGTGGGAAACTCCCTAACAGGCGATTCTTTTGCTTGTTGTAAGTCCAAGAATGGTGAGTGATAACGATCACCAGTAGCTCCTTGACTTGAGTCGCTGTCATGAAACTAACTAAGTTTTATACAAGCTAAAGATATTTGTTACTCTCTTTTTAAGCAACTTTCTCGTCATTCGATTGTTCCTACATTTCCATGTCTGTTGCCAATTTGAGAATTCCTCAATCGTTTCCTTAAGACTTCTCACGATCTTAAAGTCATACTAAGATCTAATGCCATATAACCAATCATTCAACTTCAAGCCGAGGCTAAATAACACCATTTTTTGTAATTATCTTGCTGTTCGAATTTTTGAGATGCAACTTTGCAACTTAACTCATTTATTTATTATATCTGATCGTGCCTTTATATAGGCTTACAAATAAATTGAAAATCAAAGCAAATCTTCAACAAAATCAAATATTTTGACCATAATAAATAGAATAAAATCAGAAAACTATCCTATAGAAAATTAAAAACAAACTAAGACCTATTTTAAAGGAATTTTAACAATTCTAAAATTTGAATTAATTCCCAACATTCCCTCTTAATTCAAAATTTCTGAAACACTTCTTTCCATCTTCAGAATATTCTGTCAAGCACTTCTCTTCACCAATTGATGCACTTCTTATCATCTTGTTGATGCTCTTCTCACCAACCTATAATCATTGGAGCACGTCTCTCCAAACATGTCTTAGGTGCACTTTTCACCAACTAAATCAAAAAAGAGTTTTTTTAAAAAGAATTTTTGAATCAAGGGAGCATGTTGGAAATTGATTCAAAATAAATTTGTTCGGAATTAATTCAAATTTTAGAATTGTTAAAATTCCAACACTAGCTTTAACTTAGTTTCCAAAATGTTGATCAAATGGAGTAGTATAATAAATTGTCCTCTTCTTTCATACACTGAAATACCTTCTAACTTCTACTGGGGTACCAATTCCAATGCTCTTGCCCATTGCAGTGATAGGTATATAGCTTTGCTAATTCTCCTTACGGGCATGTTTCTGTCACTTTAAAGGCGTTGGACTGGTTGCTGACAATGACATACAAGTAATTTGCTTCTTTCCGTCTCTCCTCTGTGGCATGCCACTGTCTGCTTCCTAAAACATGCATTGAAGCACTCGGATTCCTTAAAAGTAGTGACTTTTACTAAATCTTTATCATCAGTGATAGTCAACGCTTAAAGGCTTCCTACGCCAATCTTGTCGATTCTGTTTGTTTCCTTCAGAATATCATAAACTCCAAGCTGCCGTGTTGTTTTGTTAAACCAATGGCATTGTGCACGAACAGCAAAATTTACATTCCTTCAGCTTTTGCAGAAATGTCAAAGCGTGGGATAATAAATCTTTAGAACTTAGTTTAACATATATTAATCTACCACACATGAGAGAGTGACCTAGTCACCAAGGGAACAACAATAAGCATCGTTTCCAATATAGTTGTTTGAAGTAATAATAATTTGACAGAGTCAGAATTTTTATGAGGTTAGAACGTGGTTTGCTTTGGACAACTTATGCGACCAGAGTTACCTTTAGGCTTAACTAATTAAATGCTTTTATCTGTAGGGAATAAGGTAGATTTTCTGCCTCCATGCCAGTGGACTTCAAGTAACATTTAATTGAATCTTTTTCAATATATTTCATATACAACAACGGCAAGCAAGTGCTCTTTCAATTTAACTCCATTCAATTTTATTAGTTTAGAGCAATTGGGGTGAGAAGCAGGCTTCATTATTAGTTTGTCTCAGTTAAATGTATTCATGTCCTCGACAAGACAGCATTTATATTACACTATTGATGAGACTAGTCACTCATCACTGGTTTGGTGAAGTTCATGTATACTAAACTCTCGGCAAAGTCATAGCTTCATTAAACTAAGACGAAGAACGTATCTTCCCAAAAATGTGCTTCAGTTTTCCACAGATATCAGACAAGTATGTTTCTTGGTTAGGAGAAAACCTTGGCAAGGAGCCATTTTTGTTTTGGACCCAAAAGACAGGCAAATACGTTGGTCACCATCTGCAGGCAAAAGCTATTTAAACACGACTGGAGAAGTTTGAGCCAACTGCATCATCACTCAACAATCGGTGATTTCTACAACAAAAAGGAGCGGCTTCCATGAATCGTGCAATGTTTGATGTATTATTTGCATTTTGCACTTAATCTTCATTATTATATACACGGTTTCTACTATTGGATCTTATCATGTTTAATTTCTGCCTTTGGCTTCCAAGCTATCATACTTTCTTGTTATATTATGATTTGACCAGTCAAGATGTGGAACAGAAACGACAAGCAAATTAAGAAATCAGGAGACATAAGATGGTTTGGGTGTAATCAAGCAATCACTAAATGTGTTACACTAAATTTTAAGGATTTTCTGCCTCTGTTCTCTCATTCTTTTATTTTTCACAAGCTTCGTATAGGAGAACTGTTTGTTTAGGGATTTTATTTGGCTTGACTTGCTAATCATACGAGTTCAATTCTTCAACATATTCCTTGCGTTGCATAACCTGCGTCATGTCAGCGAAGCCTTTGGGCAGTGGCAGCTATGGGATTAGAATCAAAACTCACAAGTTAAAGACCTCGGAAAAGATCTTTTATTTTAAAATTTTTTTCCATCTTCGCTTACGTACAAAAGGATGCTTATAAAAGTAAATCAAAATTTACACCAAATCTTGCTGTGCTGGCTGTGATACTTTCCAAATCCGATTCCAAGGAGGATATCGAGTGACTTTAAAGAACCAGCCAATTTAACTACTGCCTCTGCTTATGCCAACCTCGATATCCTTTATAGTATCTGATCGGAACGGAACTTTGTATCATCAGAATATAACCTTCGGTTAAACTGATATTTTTTGTCGTGTTTTTTCAATTTTCTCTCCTGCATACTAAAAAAAAAAAAGTGCACACAATCCCAGTTAACCCACTAGAAGTCACACTCTGAAAGACAACTTAATAATATCTGCTTTCTTTACGTATATCAACTTAGTAAGGCGCCTTTCAGGCAGCCGCCTTACCCTTACTCCCTTAAAATGAACTATACAAATATACAAATGCGCTTTTATCTTTAATTTATATCCGGAAGCGTATATTAGTCGAGACGCGTATAAGATAGTCCAAATGCCTTGCATGAATCCATCCAGTGGTGAATGTAAACAAGAACGAATGAGAAATAAAAGCTAGTCTAAAAATATAAAAAGAAATTAAAAAGGATTCAACTGTTGCTTCTTTGATCCATTCCAGATGGGTCAATGATCAGCTCCACTTACTAGGAGAATACCACACTTTGTTTAACTGTACACCAACTATATCAAACAAAGTTAGATGAAAAGGAGCAAGCCCCTTAAAGCACGCCATGTTCAATGGACTGTGGGCACCAACTCCAAAAATATTCATTTATATCTTCCACTGGATTTCATTGTATCTTTGTTTGATTAGTGAATAGTGATCATCTGACCTGACACCCGCCTAAAGAATTCTCTGCAAATGTGAATGTGTAGCTTGAAACTCTTTACACATTGGATGCCATATGAAGAACCAAAACTAACCAAATTAATTAGAAACCAGGAGAGACAGCATATAGCATCATGGATATGAGTTGAGTTTGTCTTATTCTTTAATTAAGTTTGATAATCAATTAAATAGGGCATGTTGTTCTATTCGGTCGTGCCCTTCTTCTCTTTAGTACTGGACTGTAGACTTCTTACCTACAACCTTGGCTTTGTTAGCATTTGCCAACGTACTTTGAATAGGATTACCGTTTAATCAATTGTAATAATCTAATGTTTTTCCTCTCCGTTTATTGCTACCAGACAAAACAAAAAGTTCGCCGCTTGTCAATACCAATCATGAGCTCCACATCCCGAACTAACACGTCCATTGGCGCTTTAGAAATGCTACTGTAAAGCATACCATTTCCAGAAAGCATGCCATGTCCATAGGATAGGAAACATTATTGAAACTAAAATGATTTTAATTATCTCATTCTCCCTTTTCTGACATCTTTATTTTGGGTCGCAATTAGCATGACTTGACCGGTCAAAATTATCCCATAACAAAAGTTTAAAACTAGAGAAGAGGGTTAATCTCGTTTCTTGACCAAGTTTAGTTTAGTCCTATAAATGATTATCCTTTGCGATACTTTTATTTGTCCCACTTGTTTCCAGAATTTTAATTCAGTTATTAACGTTGCTTACATTGTTTAATAAGCAAACTAAGATGCATATGGAACAAATCATCGGGAGTTTAATGCAGTTTTCGTTCGTGATTGTGAATAAGAACACCACATGCCTCCATGTGATGAGCTTATTCATGTTCTAATTCTTGAACATGTGACAGACGTTTTGTACAAATCACGTCACTTTTTCACATATGCGTCTATATGTTAAAGTCAGTGCTAGAAAGCCGTTTAGGGAATATGAAAATGGGAAACGCTCTTCGTCCATATCGCTGTTCAAGATGATTTTTATTATATTTGCTAGCTCATAGCTGGTTGTTAATCTGACTATGTTACAATTATGACGTGGAGGAAAATGAAATCATTTGTCAGGGTTTTATTGGCCTATTCTATTGCTGATTATTATCGTTCTTGTTTGATTTTGAGTGATCTTATGATTGATTATAATGATAGCAGGAAGATTTTCTGCCTCTTTGTCGCCCAAATCTTTAAAAGATTATAGTGAGATTTTGTATTTCTTCCAGGTTTTGTTTCAAAACTATTCCCTGATTTGTTTTTAAAACCACAGCATATGCTAATTACTAAAATGCAGAGGAATACCATGATCCAGGCTCTTACAAAACTATATACTAGTCAGAGGAAAAGGTGGAAATAGAAAAGAGATCAGAGAAAGTCTCCACGTTTGAACAGCAGGTGGTGTCTCAGAAACTCACAAATTCAAGATCAGGTAAATTGATCTACTAATTGTAGAGCTACAAATAGATAAATGACTGGATATATATGTAAGTAGAAATTGATTTTCTCTACATTATAAAGGATCTCGAAATTAATAATTTTCACGTACTTGGATTCGTTGAAGAAGACATGATACCTTATCTGCGTAGAAAATAAAATTAGTTTCTCTCCCCTTCTCCCTTTCTTTTCTTTATACGCTCTATTCGATAGATGTTTGAAGTTGTTCTTAAAAACCTATATAAGAGGGTAGAGAGATGACTAATTTTATGTGTGCCTTTTTTTTTTAATTTGGTACGTCCATCAAGTATTAAATGACATTAATTAACGAATGAGATTTTTCTGTATTAATAATTTCCATAATAATATCAGACTTAGTAGTTATATCTAAATGGGAAGTTACTAGCCTCAATCCTTAAGTTTTAGGCCATTTGGAAAATTGCCTTACGACAACTTCCAACAATCTCCCACTTGGCTTAAAATTGGATGAAACTAATGTATAAGTATGATGCATTTACAATTAAGTACAAAAACTCATCCTAAAAAATATCATAATTGTTTAGTATGGTAAAACACTAGTGTTTGTGGTATATATATGAAAGGGAGAATGGTATGTAATAAATATCCAATCACCATAACCTACATTTAGTGTATTATCATATTTAGATAATTATGATATTTTTGAGGATGAGTTTTGGTTCTTAATTGTAAACATATCATACTTATGCATTAGTTTCATTCAATTTTAGGCCAAGTCGGAGACTGTTGGAAGTTATCGTAAGGCAATTTTTCAACTGGCCTAAAACTTAGGATTGAGGATAGCAACTTCCCATTCAGATATAACTACTCAATATGATATTATTAGGGAGATTATTAATATAGAAAAATCTCATCCGTTAATCAATGACATATTGAAACTTGATGGATGTATCATATTAAACGAAAGGCACACATAAAATTGGTCCTCTCTATGTCCTCTTATATATGTTTTTAAGAACAACTTTAATCTTGCTACAATATTAGTCATCTCAATGGTATGTTCTTGCATCCTCCGCGACCCTTCAAACTTCATAGTCGTGAGTTATGCCATTAATGTACTAAAAAGTGATTTGTCTACAGAATGAAAACGTTCTTCCATAAACTTTAAGTATTCCTTTGCATTTTTTGTTTGTGGAATAGTAGTCTTGATGTTATTCGCTGTAGTCATTCGCATAAACATAAGGCTCAATTTGCTAGACCGTATCCAAGCTTTATATTTGGACTTCTCATCTTCACTGCTTAAATTAATAGTAGCGAGTTGTTCTTCCAAAATTGCCAAGTCAAGATCCAACACACCTAAGTGAAAATTGACTTGTTCATTCCATTTAGAGAAGTTCAAACCATTAAATACGGTAACAGAAGAAGCCTGTGAATAGGAGCGAAATTGTTGTAAATAAAACATAGATACTCATAATTAATTCTATGATAGATTCAGATCAATCTTTAGAGTATATTAACCAAAATATATTTGACTTGAGAAATTTAATTTCTTCAATCATGCTCACTGATCATAGAATAAATGATTTTCCTTTGGGCAAATCCTAAAGTTCTAATAATCAATGAACGTCATTTATTCATCAATTTTCCTAATTGGGATTTTATAAGTGTCACGAATAAATGACTATTTTATGTATGATATTTCATCATTTATTTTAATAAAATTAGTTTGGTCACTTTGGTGATCACAGACTAATTTTAATCGTACTGTCAAATATAAATAATAATAATAATAATATATATTCATAAGATGAAAATATAATTCTAGAAGTTATTTTGGATTAATGGCTTTGCAAAAACTACACACTTTGACAAAAACCAAGTTCATACAATGACTTTGGATTAATGCTTTGGCAAAAACCAAATTCATACGACAGATACCACTTCGAAAGTGTTTTACGTTGAAAAGAACAACATCCAAAACATGGTTTTTACAAGAGAGAGGCTGTTGTTTTCGCTTCATACTTTTATCCATATATTGATACAACACGTTAAATGCATATAAGACTAGATGACAATATAGTGACATACATTAAATGAATATAAGATAAAAACAACACAAAATAAATGCTAGAAGAGTGCATTTGGGAATCATACATTGTGAAAGAAACACCAAAGGATAACAACAACATACATTAAGTGCTTATAAGACAAAAAATCACATATTAAATGCCTAGAAGAGTACATCTAGCATCATACATTGTGAAAGAAACACGGTTTCTTCATACTATTACAAATGCGAAGATTTCAACCATGTAAAAATTCATAAGCGAAACATAGGCAAAAGACAGTAGACAAATTCTTCAACACTCATTATACACGACTTGCGATGGAAAAATTATAGATTTTTAAACCATGCTCTGATACCAAATATAAGGAGAAATTGATTTTCTCTACATTATAAAGGATCTTGAAATCAATAATTTTCACATACCTGGATTCGATAAAGAAGACATGATACTTTATCTGCATAGAAAATAAAATTAGTTTCTCTCCCCTTCTCCCTTTATTTTCTCTATACCCTCTATCAGATGGATGTTTGAAGTTGTTCTTAAAAACGTATATAAAAGGGCAGAGAGAGGACCAATTTTATGTGTGCCTTTCTTTTAATCTAATACGTCCATCAAGTATTAATATGTCATTAATTAACGGATGAGATTTTTCTATATTAATAACTTCCCTAATAATATTATATTAAGTAGTTATATCTGAATAGGAAGTTACTAGCCTCAATCCCTAAGTTTTAGGCCATTTGGAAAATTGCCTTATGGCAACTTCCAATAATATGAGGAAGCTAATAGTGTATTTATAAAAAAAATAAGTTTCTCCTATAAAAGATGTCTTAATTGTTGACATTAGAATGTGATTAGTTAGCCAAGAATTATAATATCAGACTAATATAATAAAATTTCATGTTTTATTCAAATTAAATCAATATCTAACGAAGGAATAATAACTCGAAGGAGAAAATTTGTTTTCTATTAACCAGTGGACTTGTATGAAAAGAAATGCAAAAGTGGCCTAAATAAGACCCATTTGAGTTTTTTCCTAGAAAACGCCAGTTGAGTGTCAAATAGATTTGCATCCTAACAACTACAAACCATGCATTTCGTGTTGGTTTATGTCCTACGGTTAATTGATTGGTTGTAGTTTAGTGAAAAAATAATATAAAAAATCCTTTATCTTGTATATATTTAGATATATATGATAAAGTCTATGGGATAATTATACATTGCCAATTAAATTATAATGAGATTCATATTATATTTTTGTATTATCTCTAAATTGTGCCTAGTCATTGTGCTATTAAGATTGGACATTAATAGATCGTAAAAACACTAGCACACGTTATGTTTTCCTTTATGAAGGAAGTAGTCGATCTTATAGATTAAAGTATGAAGATACTTAAACAAACGTATGAGTACTTATTAGAAAACAAGTTCAGTGAATTGACTCTATATGAAAAATTCAGTTGGATCATTACTTGGATGTCTATGAAAATTCTCATTGTGATGATTATATAAGTGATCCTTTAACTTAAGGTCCCCAAAGTTATCTTGTATAGGAATTGCTTTGTTTTGATGCTATTTATGACCTATTTTAATCATATGTAGTTCAATCGGTAGTCATTGGATGTAATATGAACTATATAAAGGTAGTTGCGTGATTAAGATATGATTCATCATCTTAAAGTAATTAGGGACAATATTTCATTATTTTTGATTAGTATTGATTCAGAAAATCCTTGGCCGAGGTAAAAAGATGTGTTGTAAATAGTTTACAAATGTTAGTAATTGAATCAATAGCTAATGGTGGAGAACTAATATGATTGGAATCAAAATAGAGTAGACGTTAACCCTATCTGCAACAGTTGTAGAATTCTCGCAACTCGTTCTATGAATACTGTTAGGGACCAGACATTTATGCGGTTAAGATGGTTAAGATGAGATTGTTTGATTGAGATAAATTAAATTTATGACTTTATTTGTTAGAGAATTATTATTCAATTTATTTAGAAATTGTTTCTTTACTTATGAATAATAAGTTTCTTAATTTAATAGAAAAGGTATTTTCTTGATTAAAATTTGAAAAGTTTTTCATTTATTAATTAAGAAAAATGAGCTTTCTTAATATTTTAGAAAATATTTTTCTAATTTAATAAAGAAAGATTTTCTAATTAATAAAGAAATCAATCTCTAAATAAATAATATAAACAACTTTCT
>JAOQML010000197.1:15033645-15049825 GCA_027568935.1 Erythroxylum urbanii
TTGTTGTGGTGAGTTTTAAAATTTTGATTATATGTAGGGAATGAGATTCTCTGATGAATACCTTTATAACAAAAATTCCATAAAAGTGTGAATTTAAGTAAGGACGAAAATACAATATGAGATATTGTATAATACAATATTATTTTTCCTATAGCTATGCCTAGTGCAATGACTTACCTTTAATAGTGTTAAATAAATTAATTAACAAGATTTCATTTTAGATATGAAACACTGAGTCTTTGAAACAATCAAAGTTAATGGTTTAAGGATATGATGTTTAGTTAAAGCAAGTATTATCCATTATGTTTAGAAATAATTAGATAATAAAAGATTATTAGACATCCAAAAATTTGGATATATTCTTACATACCTATTAAATGAATTATTTTTTTCAATTTATACTTATATGAGAATGGTTCTCAAAATAAGTAGTGGGAAATCTCATGACAGTAAATTGAATTAGAATTATTGCCTTTATTCATACATTTGATGTATAGTTAAAAGGCTATGAAAAATTGAAAGATTCACTTTCATGATGCATTTAAAGAGTTTATTTTGGAGATGATTGTGAACTTATCATGTCTACAAAAAGGATAGTGGGAGTAAAGTTGTCCTCTTTAGTGGGAGTATGTAGAGACATATTGCTCATAGAGAACAATAATTCTAATATTTCAATTGTTGAAAATATAATTGTACAAGAATAACTCTCATTGTATATGAAAGGTAGCAACTTAATTCTAGGAATTAGATGTATAGAGATAGATTGTAAGTTTTTTTTCCACCTATTCTAAGTCTAAATACATAGATAATGTACTAAAGATGTTTAGTATTTGAGATATTTAATATTTGTGAATTATTAAAGATATTTATTATTCTATGTATGAGTTGATATTTAAGTTCGAGGTTCCAAGAATATTAACTTTAGAAGTAAATCCTAGTTAGGTCTATTTTACTTAGAAGAATATGATTTTAAGATTAGAAAGGTTCTAACATAGCAATGGTTGCTAATTAAACTATAATACATTTTTCATTTAGTGGAAATGATTAATTAGATCAATAATTTCTTTAATGAGCTTGATATAGTTCCTTGCATTGTTAAAGATAGTAATGTACAGTAGAATATTAGAGCCATTGGGTATGTAAAAGGAGCTAAGGTCTTATCAAAGATCTAAGGATGTATTTAGGAAAATTTTCTTAATTGTGATGAAAATTAAGATGAAAGTTGTTAGATTTAAGTAAGTGATCACTATAGAGAATTTTATAGAATTCTCTCATTAAACCAATATTCTAGTAGTAGCATGATCATCATATAATGATATGGTATAAGGTATTTAAATGATTAGCTTAGTGCAAGTGGGAGTTGTTGGTTTATACCCTACAACGAATCGGTTGGTTGTAGTTTAGTAACAAAATAATTTAAAGAAATTATTTATCTTATACATATTTAGATGTATATGATAATGTCCATAGGATAATTATACACTGCAAATGAAATTATAATGAGATTATAGTTATGATATTCATATAGCATTTATGTATTATCCTTAAGTTATTCCTAGTCATTATTCTCTTAAGATTGGACTTAATAGCACATAAAAAGACTAGAAAACTTTATATTATATTCATATAGCATTTATGTATTATCCTTAAGTTATTCCTAGTCATTATTCTCTTAAGATTGGACTTAATAGCACATAAAAAGACTAGAAAACTTTATATTTTTCATTATAAAGCAATTAGTTGATCTCATAGATTAAAATATATAGATACTTAAACAAATGTATGGGCGCTTGTTAGAGAATAAGTTCACTGGACTAACCCCGTATGAGAAATTCATTTGGAACATTACTTGTATGTCTATGGAAATTATCATTGTGATGATTGTATAAATGATCCTTTGAATTAAGGTCTCCAAGGTTATCTTGTATAGAGATTGCTATGTTTTGATACTACTTATGACCTGTTCTAATCATAGGTAGTTCAATCAGTAATCATTGGATATAGCATGAATTATATAGAGGTAGTTGAGTTATCAAGATAGAATTTATCTTCTTAAAGTAATTAGGGATAATATTTCATTGTTCTTAATTAGTATTGATTTCAAAAATTCTTAGTCAAGATGGAATAACATTTTGTAAATAGTTTGTAAATGTCATTATTTGAGCTACTAATGGAGAACTAAAATGATTGGACTCAAAATAGAGTACACATTAATTTCATACTCTATGTCTAATCAGAATATTGTATAATAAAAATATTGAATTATAAAGAAAAATCAAGCATAGAAAGGGTTAGTTAAAACCACTTTGACATTTCTAAATATTTGGATAGTCATAATGTATTGCTAGACGCTAATCTTGATTTATGGATATAAGTTATTTAATTAGAGAATTAAAGATAAATTAAAAGATTTTAATTTATCTAATATTAATTATGATTTAAGATTATAACTTGTATCCATGTCCAACATCTTTGGGAACGTAATAAGTCACATATAAAGAATAGGTTGAAGAGAGCAGAGATATTTTAATCAAGTTGGACTTGATTGTAAAGTTTGAGAAACTTTATGATTAAATAGATATATTTAATAAATAAGGATCAATATGAGATATTAGATCTTACTTTGACATAATTGGTATTTAATTAGAATTACTTGTAATTCTAATTAAAGTTTAATTAGAATTAGAATTTAATTTCAATTAAATTAGTAATATGTCCAAAACTTATTATAAATTAGCTTAAGCTCCAATGAAGCTAGCACTCCTTGCTTAACCCTCTCTATAATAGTTGCATAATTCCCTTAACTTGTTTTATGGATATTGTTAAAGCCCAAACATTTGCACGGCTATGGTGGTTTAGATGAGCTAGTTTAAGAATCGATTCGAGGAATATACAAAAATATGATCAAGCTTTAGAATAAAATACGAATTAAGATTCATGCTTTATTATGATTTAATTGTTAAATCATTTTATATAATTAAGGTGATCTTGGTTTTAGGAAATTAAAATATGAAAAAGTTTTGTGATTATTCCATTATGGTTGGGATCGAATCCCATCTCGATTTTACAACATTTCGTAGATGTGAAAAGCTTTAGCCTTCCTTTTCCTATTTTGTAAATGTGAAAAACTTATCATTTCTTAAATAATTCTTTTACTGGAGTGTTTTGAACTAAAAGAGTTAGAAATTGTTGCGTATTAGAAGTTTTATGCATATTAATTTCCCCCTTAACACTTAAATTGTGTAGAAAAGCATTTAATATATAGACAAAATGGATTAAATTCAACCAATATCCTAGAGTGATAAAGCACAATAGTTTATATATAATATGCCGTCATATAATATTGAGTTTTCATTAAATAAAAATATATTGAGGTTGTCATTTCCTATAGTAATCTTTTAATTGATAGTTTTAAAGTAAAAGATTAAAATTTATTTTTATTTTTATTAGGATAATAATCCAATGAAATAATTCATTTAGTAATGAACTGGATCTTAAATAATGCCAAAGATGAATCTTTTAGTGGAAAATTTTTTTCTTTTTTATTTCTTGTAATTTGTTAAGTTGTAAATAATTTAACATAAAAGACTAAATGATCCAAAATTGAAACAAATATTAATATAAAATGTCTCCAATTAAATTCATTTAGTCAAAATTATAACTAGCTAATTCGAATTATTGAATAATTATCTATAACTAGAATTCAATTAGAATTAACTAACATTAATTAAAATAAAATAGAAATGAACGAGTCTGATTAAGCCTAACCAAATAAAATTTTAACAAAAAAGGGATATGATAACTGGAATCAAATTAAAATTAATAAAATTTAAGACAAACACGATAAAATTGTAACTAAATATGAATTAAAATAAAATTGAAATGATTAAATACATCTAAAGGTAGATGCATGAGATTAGGTGCAATTTAATTTAAATGAATGCACTTTAATCATGATGCAATCTAAATTAAAATTGACAAAATGTACTTGTAAAAAAATAAGAAATGACATTATTATGATGAAATTAAAATTATCATTAAATTGATATTATGTAATGATAACAAACTTTGAGATAATATAAAAAATGAAAAAAATAGTTAAAATTGGATAAAATTAAGTATCAATAACGACTCTAAAAAATAAAATTGTTTCATAATACGTTTGTATGCCTTGTTATAATATCTAGAAGTGGTTCAAAAAAAGGAAGAAGTAACATTTATATGTGGTTATGTAAAAAAAGAAACATAACAATTGCTCCAATAATGCAATGTTCATAAGTGGTTTAACAAAACAGAAAAAAGAAACATAAGACTTCCTTTTATAAAACATGCCCACAAGTTAAATGGTTAAGGGGAAAAAAATACCAAAGTACTTCCTCGGCATGCATTTTTTATCAAAATGTCTGCAAGTGATTCTACAAAAAAGAATATAAGACTTCCGTCAATGAGGCATGCCTAAGCCTTATCACAATGTCTAGGAGTGGTTGAACAAGAAAATAAAATGAAAGACTTTCTTCAATATCACGTGCTCACACATTATCGTAGTGTCTATGACTGAAGAAACAATAGACTTTCTTCTATACTATATGCTCATGCCTTAATTGCAAATTGCAATGTCTAAAAATGGTAATGCAAAAAAGGAAATAGAAAACTTATTTTTATAACGTATGCCCTTGCTTTATTGCAATATCCAAAGATGGTAATATAAAAATAAAAAATTTCCTTCTTTATTGGAGTGTATCCTAATGAAATTTCCTTACAAAAAATTTCTCTCTTATGTCAATAATTTTTAACTCAATCCTAAGACAATAATTTAATTAAAAATTTAATATTAAAAAATGCATTTATCATCTATAAAAGCATATATAGTTAGGGACATCATATAAATTAAACTCTTTAATTAAGTATTGGAATTTTGTAGGTAGAGTTACATTCATTTGTTGTAATTTATTAAAAATGTTTGGTGTATAGGAATGAAAGAGGAGAATCCAATCTGAGAAGATTCATTAGATACTGATGAGTTAGTTCTCTCTTCCTTTACTTCTAACATTCATACATCACATAATTTTGACAAAACCCTCAAGCAATAAAATATGAATAAAGGCGAGAATATTTTGAAACCTTGCACATTTACTCTTCCACTACATAGTTCATCTCCTAATATCATGCCTAAAATTATTGAAATAGTTTAAGAAATCATGCAATGATATAAAAATAAAAGTAATGAAATTCAGACTAGGAAGGACAATAAGAAATATGAACAGAAAAACATATTATGAGCGCTTTGGATAATGGTCCACGAGATGGTGATGATGATTTTTACAGTTACCTAATAGATGTTGGAAGTAAAGTACAAAAATATAACAGGTTTTCCCTTTTATATAGGAATGGCAATTGGAACCCCTATTTAAGGTATAAAAGGTGGATCGAAGAGTTTATATGAGAAGATTATCCAATCAGTAGCAATAATGAAAGCTTGTAACTATAATATATATGATGGCATGGTGGTCATTCTAAAAGATAATATTGGTGTCATTGTTGTAGCCACCATGGGTCTAGAGAACACAAAGTTAGAAAAAACTTATTTGTTAGAGATTTGATGATTTTAAGAAATATTGCTATTTGGTCTGAACATCATTGTTAAGAACTTGATAGCATTGATTCTACAAATAGAGAGTTGGTTGGCAAGGATTGATTCATATGAAGCATTTGTGAGGAACTAATTTTTATATTAAAGGTGTTCAATGTCCTAAGTATATATGAGAGGGGATATTAGAATTTCATAAAACAAGACCAAGAAAATTGTAATTTCATGCTTAAAAATTAATTACAAAATCATGCCATCCCAAATTATAAGCATGGATGATTTGTTCATTGCTAAGTTATGAAGTTGAAAATGTCCACTTTTATATGCCTCGCTCCTCATTTCGATAAGGTGTTTCGCTCGTCATTGTCATTGATGACAGTTACTATTGATTTTGTTTTTTCTTATTTCTACTCTCTCCTGTTAAGGAACACCTCTTATTCTTTCTTGAAGAATCCATTATCGTCATATTATTGATGCTTAAATAAATATCAAGGACTTGAAATTGTATAGTAATTCTAAGATATGCCATCGTAAACAACATTCAAAGGACTAGTTTGTAGATAAATTATTAATGATAACATGTTTACTTATAACTTTAATCTTTCATTTTCTTTTCTTTGTCTCTTGTTCCTCTCTTTTAATAATGCAAATTGAAAATTTATTTTCCTCATATATCTCTATATAATAGTCTTATAGCTTTATTGATAATGTGATAAAAATTGACCAAGCGTTAAATAAATAAGAAAAAATGATATTCTTGTACTCATCAACATACATGTGGAAATAAAAAATCAATCATTTATTGAGAAAAAGAATAATTTATTATGTAAAAGTATATTAAAATATTAATTACATACTTAATGTATCACTCTCCACAAGATTTGAACTATTTTTCATCTTCCTGTATTATGTAACCTTTTATAGAGAACTTATGTTGCTGATAACAATATTAGACTAATAAAGTAGCATTCTTAGAAGTCCATGAAAATTTTAAAGCTACACATATGTATAGAGAGTTACACGCTGTCGGGACACATTAGTGTAGTTATACATGTTTTGGTACACGCTCGTGTACCATACCATGTAAACCCGAGGAAAGCTGTAACTTAGTGATATACATAGTTTGATACACGGACGTGTATCAGACCGTGTACTCTCATGATACACCTTCAAAAACCCTAATTCTCTCATATTTCTCACTTTCTCTCTTGCTCTCTCACTCTACACCGTCGCCCCCATTTCTCTCTTTCCAATTTTTTGTATTTTTTGGCCAATCTAATGACATCCAAATACGTAATTCTTTCAATTTCACTCATTTATACCTGTTTAATTGGATATTTTTCCTTATTTTGGTGAATTTTTCTCTAGAATTATTAAATTGAGAAATTGTTGATTTATGTGAATAATTGTGATTTATTGTCTAATTGTGGTTTGATAGTTGATTATTTTGTATACTTAATTGATTTTATGACTTAATTTGACTAACTTCATGAAATTTGGGTCAAAATTCAACTTCAAATGCGTAAACTTATGATTTCTACTCACTAAACGTTTAATTGTGATATTATTGGATTCAATTAGGTTAATTAGTTTTTTTACTTTAATTAATATTAGGCTTGTGATTAATTGCATGAATTTAATGTTAATTTTTCAATTTTGTGTACTCAGTTATTTAGGGTTTTTAATTTCAATTTTAGGGTTAAAATGGTAATTTAACAATTATATTAGTTGAATTTATTAATTACAAGATTTCTAATTTTAATTTTTTAGCTTAATTAGTTTTATTAGCTAAATTTTTAATTTTTATTTATGAGTGTTAATCTATTAATTTACATGTTAGTTTTTCATTGGTAATTTACTTTCACAGTTAATCATTTAGTGACCATAATTAATTTTATGTGTGGGAAAAGTATATTTTTGTAAATTATTTGTCAACCTTCTCATATTTATTAAAAGTTATAGGCACAATGACAATATCATGATGTGAAAAAGAGAACCCTAAAAAGAGACAATAAGGAGAAGGATCTTCCACTATAGCCTAGACCTTATAGCGGTCGCAAATGCTACTGTTTAATGCCAAGAGGAACAATATTAGCTGTTGAAGGATAAAAAGTTCAATAGGAGCATCTATATTGATTAGGAGGCACTAGAGCAAGTTGGCTTAGCCTAAAAAGTTCGAGATCTAGTTGGCATTAGCGTATGGTCCCAGCTTTTCACATTATAGAGCCTTCTTATCAAGAGCTTACATTGGAGATCCTCCACCTTCTTTATGGAGAAATGTTGCTACGTCTATTAATATGGACTTAGGAAGTTAATTTTAGGATAATTTGATTCTAACTGTATGTTAATTTGATTCAATATGACATGATGATTTATAATATGAATGGATAGGTTAAGAGTGATGATGGATAGATCTAAAATTTATAATTTTGATTATGATTTGCTTGAAGACAAATAAAAGTTTAACTGTGGGGATGTTTGATAGATACATATTTGACTATATTTATACCTCATACTTGATGCATTTTTGCTTGATATTTTATACTTTTATTTTATATTTGGTACTTAATTCACTCAAAGTGCATTTATAAGTTATGATTGCCTTCATAGATTAAAACGAGAAGAATTTAGATGAAAGCGTAACATAAAACGAAGATTTGAAGCAAAGAAGGGAAACACAGCTATGTCTGTGGCCATGTAAGTCTCAAAGCCCATGCATAATTATGAATTATGGAGATTTTGGAATATACCTGGTCCAGTACATGGCTGTATATTATATTGTGTATCTCCTAGAAATACTAAAAATTACTATAAAAAGATATGAGCGAAGGCAAATAAGGAGAGTAGACTTATTCTAGATGTAAAGATCATTTAGAAGGGGCAATATTGATCCAAAGACGTGGAAAACGTGAAGAAATCCTTGAAAGATCCAATATATTACAACATAAACTTCTACCTTATAAAAACTTTCAGTAAAAAATAAGAGAGATTTAGAATTATAAGCTCTTTGTTTTCTATTTATTTTTCTTCCTGTTTATGTTTGATTTCATTTTCTATCATGTATAACTAAACACCTTGTTGGTGTTTACATATAACGAACCCTAGTTTGTGCTATAATATGTTTTAACTATTTTATTTAATGCAATTGTTTTGATTTATATATTGTGATTCAATTATGTGTTTAATAAATGTTCTAATAGATCCTAAATATTAGTACATAATCTAATTTCATAATATAGAGATTGAGAAATCCTATGCATAAATAGATCTATCGTAATTGAAAAGAGTTGATTGCAAATCTAGAGAGAAGTTGGCATAAATCCTTTGGATTAGGTCAAACCTAATAGTAGAATTCACAAATTGCGCTTTAACTTCAGTAATTCGATTGATAAACCTAAGATTAGTTACTAGTAATCTCAAGTGAGTTATTAGCTTATGATAAGAATTTCCATGGTTCAATAATCAGTAAAACAATTGCATAATAAAAGGTTAATTTTCTTATGGTTTAAAAGGGATTCATTACCTAGGCTCTAATTCTCGATATCGATTGTTTTCAAAGTGATTTTCTTTGTTCTCTGCTCATTATTTTTTCTTATTTAAGTTTTTTTTATTAAAACCAAAATGAAATTTGTAGACTAGATAATAGGATAATAATAATTACTAGTATTCATTGTCTTCATAGGATTCAACCCGTACTTGCCTATGCTAGCTACAACTACGTTGTGCACTTGTGATTAATTCAAATATTAGCCCTAAGTTTAGGTTAATCAAAGCTTATCTAAACAATGTGATAAGGTATGGGCATGCCTTATAGAAGCAAGTATTATGTTCCTCAATTTAGTAAGAGGCACTTTTTGATATTGTATAAAGTGTAAGAATGCCTTATAAAAGAAAGTTTTCTATTCCTAATTTATTAACAAACATTTTTGGAAAATATGATAAGTATGGAATGCCTTATGGAAGGAAGTATCTTGCTCTTTCAATTTAATAAAAATCACATATGAACGTTGTGACAAGGTATGAGATGCCTTACAGAAGGAAGTTTTATATACCAATTTAGTAAGAAGCAATCTTAAAGGTACGTCGGGACATTGTGATAAGGAATAGGCACATATTACATAAAAAGTTCATTTGTTTCATTTTTTATATAACCATATCTAGATATTGAAATAAGTTATGGAAACACCTTATGGATTGAATTCTTTTATTTCCTTTCTTTGTATAACCATTTGTACATATTGCTATAAGGCGCGGGCACGTCCCAGGGATTAAAGTCTTGTTGAGTTTACCAACTATTTTTAAACCTTTAATTTAAAATAATATCTTATATTTAATTTTTATTATTTAAAATAACACTCAACCATAATTTTAATAACATAAAATTAACATTTATTATTGAAGAGATTCATATATAAATTATTAGATCAAGCATGTATTACATTTTAATATGGAGTAATTGACTATAATTAATAAAATATTAACAAGGCATTATATAATTAAAAAGCTAATAAATGATTATCATACAATGTTTTTATGCCAATATTGAGCTTGTTTTCCTTGTTAATAGGAGTTTTACATTGTTTTTGGTACTTATTTTGTTTTAAGTGTATTTTCAGGTATCAATCACCTTTAAGGATCAACAGGAGAAGAATTAAGGGGAAATCATGTCATAAAATGGAAGAATTGGAGTTTATTTGGATACACTTGTTGGTGTCAATATATATATGCTTATGTGAGTAACATACATTGATATTTATAAGGACAGTGTAAGGGACTACAAATGTGTAAAGCCTTGAACATGCTATTTTTGCCCGTATGGAGATGCATGCATGCTTAAGTATATACAGAACTATTTGCCTTACATTTGTAAGTTCCTGTGAATGTATAAAGATGCAATTCTGAAGTGTTTTTGAGATACATGGTCACTCACATGACTATGTGACTGATCGTGTATAACCAAAAATAGTTTCGTAATATAAAAGGCAATTAGCAAGAGAAGATGAGAGAAAAAGCAGCTAGAGTTAAAATTTATAGCCAAAGTAAGAGTTAGAGACATGATTATAAACCTAGGATGAGGAAAAAACGAAGATACTTCAAGAGATCTAATAGAGAGTAACCTTTCATCAAAGATTCAAATGGATTTCATTATAGAGAAAAGGGATATACATATTTATGAATTCTTTTCTTTCTAATTATTCTTTCAAAATTTTGATTTTTTTTCATTTTCTATCTTTAGGAACTAAGATTGTTTAGTGTAGGTAGGATGAACCCTCAGTTGGGATTAATAATATCAGTTGATTCTTTATCTAATGCAATTTTATTGATTGATTCATTGAGATTTAGTTATGTGTTTATATTATTAAAGTAATATGTCTAGGATACTAGTTATGTTTAATTTTACATGATTGAGATTGATAAATCGTCTTATATGAATAGATTTACCATAATTGAAAGGAGTTGCATACAAACCTAGAGATAGGTCACAATAAGGATTTAATTCTTATCTACTTCAGCAATAAGGATTTTTCTCATACTTCTCTCTAGCTTCTCTCTAGGAATTTACCACGTTACCTTAACCTCTTTCCTTTTTTTGGAAAGTTACCTCCTATGGTAGGATAGTTGCTACTTTGGTAAAACTTTTTAGCGTGACCCTGTGAGGGGTTTCAGTTTTTTGAAAGGACTTTCATTAGCCCTATAACCTCCTACTACTAATAAAATTAGAGCAAGACGGTTAAACCTCACCTAGTAGGAGTTCCCTATAATAGCTCGTGATGTAAAGGTTGTTAAAAATGGGGAAACTTCAACTATAATAAAGTTGCCTAGTTAACTTATTGGAGCCTGGAAAAATAAATTAACCACTTGAAATAATAAAGGCAAAATTGGACACTCTCAAAATGTCATGGTGGATGGAGTTCTACTCCAACTATGGATCTGCTTAAAGCTAAAGCTTCAATGTGGTCCTCTTCCATTGGTTTAAACCTGGACTATGAATAGGTGGAGTAAGAAAGCTTAAAGAAAACAATGCTCAAATTCAACAATGAAACATGTCTAAATGAGATTCTTAAACAAAATCCTTGTCATATTAGGGGACAAACAATGTTCTTACAAAAATGGAAGCTAGGTACTAAATTAGATAGAGATGGTATTGATATCATCCCAATTTAGGTCAATTTCCACAATATACCTATGAAAATTTTGACCTTTGAAGGACTTAGCTACCTAGCTAGCTCTTTAAGGAAGTCTATTTGCATGGATACATAGACTGTAAGTGTAAAGAGGATATGCTTTGCTAAAATGAGTGTGGAAATAATAAAGAACATTGAATTGTCTAATAACATCCTTATCATGAAGCTAGGAATGGAAGGGGAGATAGTAATTATGGATATACCCATTACTTACCTTTGAAAGCCTAATAACTTTAGTAGAAAATGGAACCTACAAGTAAAACTTTCAAAACAAGATGATATAATGAGCTTATAACATAGGATAAAATAATTCTAACCACCTCCACAATGAATAGAATTTAGAGAAGGGAAGTTAAGAGGTTAGGAATGTTACACACAAGGAGATGTGTGACGCTCCAAATATAGGGGATTCATACACTGTTCTTGATAAAATTACTCAGGATATTGCTTAGGAAAAGGATAAGGAGACTAGCACTACAACATGATATAGTGATGAAGATACTATACAAACTAGTAACAACATGGAAGAAGGAAGGGCCTATTACTAGCTTCAAAAGAAAATCAAGAAGAAAGAAAGGGAAGGATAAGTTAAAAGGGGATCAACCCCTGCTTGACATGACAATGCTAATCTGGAATGTTAGAGGGTTGAATGACCCTTTAAAAAGATAAGTTATGAAAAAGGTAATTCTAAAGAAGAAACCATGGATTGTAGGAATTCTTGAAACAAAAATAAAATAGCCTCATTTGCATAAATGTCTCAGATTTTTAGAGTAATATTTTCTAATCACTCTCACCATTACAACGGAAGCATAATTGGTGCTTATAATTTAGACAATGTAAAATTATAGCTATTTGGGAATCTAATTGACTTGTACATCTAAAATGTTCAAGATTTGCTTATTAAGCTTGAACTGACATTGATTTATGCCTTAAATTGCTTATTTCAAAGAGCTAAAATCTAGGAAGATATCAAAGCAATAAATGTAGTAGTAGTTAGGCCTTAGGGTGATAAATAGTGATTTAAACTATATTTTATCCTCTCTAAAGGTTGAAGGTGGTATAATCTATCATAAAGATGCTTACAAAGAGCTCACTGACCTTGTGCAGAAGGTTGATCTTATAGATCTTAGTTACACAATCGAATTTTCATCTAGACAAATAAACAACATAAGGAGTTACTAATTAGGAGGAAACTGGATAGAGTGATGGTCAACTAACATTGACTTACTCAATACTCACAATCTTATGCTCATTTTGCTGACAATGTTTTTTCTTATCACTTGTGGATAGAAATTTTGAGTTTTTGACAATATAAACTATTTGGAGCTCCTTTCAGGTTTTTTAATGGATTAACACAAAGAGAAGGTTTTTAGGAGAAGGTATTTACTAACTGGAGAAAGGAAATGAGAGGCTATAAGGCTTACCAACTCATGATAAAACTCAAATAATTAAAGATGCAATCAAGGTCTTTACTAAAGAACAAATTAAAGGAGTAGAAAAAGTTAAGAATAATACGAGATCTTTACGAAAATTGCTATAAGCATTCGTCATAATAATGTAATGAGAATGGTAGAGAATCAGAAGATGAAGGAGTACCATGATTCTTTATCTTTGCACAATTCAATACTGTGGCAGAAATTAAACATTACTTGGTTAAAGGATGGAGATGCCAACACAAAATTCTTCCAGTACTCCATTCTAGATAGAAGAAATAGAAATAAAATCTTATGCTCTAAGACAATTATGAGAACCTCCATGCTGATCAAATCAAGATAAAATAGATTATTTTAGACTATTTTATTAAGTTGATGGGATTAGTAGACTACAACAATCTTGTAGACATAAACATTAGCAGTTTTTTTGAGAATGGAATTAGTCAGGAGATGAGGCATTCCTTATTGTTACCTTTCTCACAATAGGAGATCATGTATGTATTTTTTTGCTTACATCCCTCAAAAGCACTTGGACCTAATGGCTATTTTGCACTACTTTTTTAGGAGACTTGGGACATTACTGATAATCTGTTCACTGAGGCTATACAAGAATTTTTTTCTTCATTGAAAATATTAAAGGAAATGAACAAATATTGTATTTTCCTTATCTTAAAGAATTAGATCCCCTCCTTAATATTGGAATATAAACCTATCTCATGTTGCAACACTGTTTATAAGTTAATCTCTAGGCTCCTTACTAATATATTTAAGATAGTGTTAAAAGATGCTATAAATCTAGCTGAAGGTACTTTTTAGAAAATCCATTAGAGACATCATTTTGCTTATTTAGGAATTAATGAAGGATTACAATATAGGAAAATCCATTAAAATTTGTACATTCAAAATTGATTTCTTCAAAGCTTTTGGTACCATCGGATAGGACTTTATTGACAATTGTTTATAAGAAATTTGATTACCTCCTTAGTTTGTGCAATGGATAATGGAATGCATTACTATAACCTCTTTTAGCATATTACTAAATGGAATACCTACTCAAACATTCAGAATACTAGGGGTATAAAACAAAAAGACCCCATTTTCCTTTACTTATTCACCCTGGCAATGGAAGCACTATCCATAATACTCAACTCCTTGGTCTCTTGTAAAGGTAGGTTTCAATGCCATCACAAATGTAGGGAAATGATGATCATTCACTTAACTTTTGTAGATGACCTGACGTTGTTATGTGGACTTGACATACAATCCATTAAGATCATTTTATGCATATTAAAGTTTTTTTATATATTGCTTTGGATTGGAAGTCATTGTTCGTAAAAACAATATGTTTATTTCATCTGATGTGAGTAATAAGATTGAGCTAAGCAAAAGAGCTAGCTATAACATTCAAACTCCTCCTTTTAGATATCTTAGTATCCATATTACCATTGCTACGATAAAATATACTGACTACATTCCACTAATTGAATCATATAAAGCTAGTCAATGCTTGGAAAATAGATTATTATCTTTTGCTGCTAGGCTAATCCTTATAAACTCTATATTAAGAAGTCTACATGAGAAATGGAGTGCTCATCTAGTTCTTCCTAAAAGAGTCACAAAGGAGGTTAAAAGGAATGTCAAAGCTTTCTTATGGTCTGGTAAGGTAGAAAATTCAAAAGTGGCAAAGGTTAAATGGGATGAAATATACGTTCCAAAAAATAAGAGAGGACTAGGAATTGTTCCTATATTACTAATGCAGAAATTCCTTTTAAGAAAAATAAAGAGGTTAATAGATGAAAAAGGAACTTTATGAATCAAATGGATCAATGAGTTCTACTTAAAAAATTAAGATATATAGTAGCTAGAAATGTGTAGGGAACACTCATAGTATTTCACTCATATACTGAAATTTTAAAATTCCTTATACCTTTGGATTAAGCTCAAACTAGGGAATGGTTAAAGCTCCTAGTTCTAGTTTGACAATTAGACTGATCATAGTTCCTTAATCATGAGAAATGACCTTATATCTTTAAGGACTTGAATTCTGACAAATGCTAGAGTTTCTTTAATTATACAAAATACGGATTGGTGTTATAATTTCATAGGTTCCTTGTTATTAACAAATTATTTACCTCAGTTATCTCACTTACACAGGGAAGACAATACCATCTGGCTAGCTATCAATAATTGTGCAAATGCATCATGCTATAAATTTTACAGAAACTGTTTGGAGCATGCACCATATTACGAGCTAGTATAGAGGTAAACCATAAATCCTAAAGCATCTTTAATTAGTTGGTTAGTTTTTAAAGAACAAGATTAGAACAAAGGATAGATGGTTTGGAACTTATGACCCTATATATGTCTTATGCAAAAAAGAGGAGGATATAAATCACCTTTTCTTTCAATACAGGTACTCAAAGGCCATTTGGAGAAGGGTATTGCATTTATTTATGGAGCATTATCAATCATATGAGTGGAATAAGGTCCTAACACGGGCCATCAAATAGGATAAAGACCTTAAGAAAAATCTAATTCTCTTCAAAACTTTTTTATATTTATAATATTCAATATAAAGAGATAGAAATAGCAAAATCTACAAAGGAGTGGCTAATGAAAAACATCATCTAGTAGATTACACTCTTAATTAGAACAGAGAAATCATGTTAGCAAGAAATGCACAAGACAATCTCATATAAGGCGTAAAAGCCAGATGGAATGTTTTAAACATAGCTCCCAGGCATACTATATTGAACATCAGTTTTGCTTTTGTAAAATCTCTTTCATTATAAAGTTATAATAGCTTTGCTAGTGTCAATAAAATTCCTTTATTCATCTTTAGAAAAAACCTAGTGATAGGTGAACATAAATAATCTAGATTAGAGTTAAACCTAATGAAGAAATTCACGAATTGGAGTAATCAATCTAAGAGGTTTTAGAAAGAGATTTTAGTTAATCAATTAAGGATTAGTTGT
>JAOQML010000197.1:15052016-15067106 GCA_027568935.1 Erythroxylum urbanii
AAATGCAATTAATACCAATTGTGACAATTTTTACTATCAAATTGCATAAAATAAAAGTGCACACTCAAGGATTAATTAAGCATAAAATCCAGAATTAGGAGTCAAAAAGTATAGTAAAGGCCATGAAATTGTTGCCAATTTAGATAATAAACTTAGGTTCAATCATAGTTTCTAACCAATATACGTTGAGTCATAGACTAGGCCTATGTGTTTCTATATGTTGTATGTTCACCTTATGGGTTATCTATACTGTCTTGGTGTGTATCGAGTTCTATTCGTGACATATGTTTTTTTTCCTACTCACTGAGTACATAGTGTACTCACCCCATTTTGCTTCCTAACCATGCATGATAATTTGTGAGCTTGAAGCTCTGAGTGATGTGTATGGTCTTTTGACATATTCAGGGTATAGTGACTCATGATTATGTTGACATGCTTTAAAACAATTTTGTAAATTAACTATTGACTATCTTATGGATTGTGAATGACTTACGTGGGAACCTTTTTATGCTATCCAAATGTTGTTTTTAAAGATATTCAGTTAGCCTTACATAGTCAGGTTAAGGGTACCGTGAGTATCCTTAGCCCAAGTGTGCGGCGGTTGTCATAATCCCGATGTGGTTCCGGGTCATGACACCATAAAGATAAATCCTAAAGAACTTGTAATGGAAATTACCCTTAGGAGTGAAAAAGAGCTAGAAGAGGAAAAAATCCAAGATAAGAAAGAGAATAATAACAAGAGTCAAGAGAAAGCTGAAGGTGAACTGTTTAAATAACTCCACATGAGCTTACCCCTTGTTGAGGCCCTTGAGAAGATGTTGAAGTATTTAAATTTTTAAGGGAGTTAATAGTAAACAAGAGGAAGTTGGAGGATTTAGCAACCGTGACATTAAATGGAAGATGCTCAGCAATTCTTCAAATCTGGTTACTAGAGAAGCTTAAAGATTTAGGGAGTTTTGCTATCCATTGTCAAATCGGTAACTTAAAAATAGAAAAGGATTTAGCTGGCATAGGGGCCAACATCGATATACTGCCTTGTTCTTTGTTTAAGAAACTAGGGTTGGGTGAATTGAAAACCTATTAGGATAAGTTTACAATTAGCAGATAGATCAGTAAAGAGAGGTATTATAAAAGATATATTTGTTAAGGTTGATAAATTTATCTTACCAATTGATTTTATGATTTTTGACATAGAGGAAGAAATAAAAGCACCTCTAATTATTGTTTGACCATTTTTAGCCACTGCTAAATCAATTACTAATGTTAGTAAGGGAAAGAAGTGCTTAGGGCTAGTGAAAAAGAGGTAATATTTATAATGTCTGATGTCTTGAATCATTCCCTTGACTTTGTGGATTCTAATGTTTCTATTGATTTATTTGATGATTAAGTTTTATAATTTTTATAGGATTATTCTTCTAGAAGTCTGCCGGAACTATTTCTAGTTGAAAAAAAAAAGAAGGATGGAAAACATGGTACAAGGAAAAAGCAAGTAACTATTTAGAGGTTAAGGACCCCACGGTAAGAAATAACAAACTGAATCTCTATAAACCCCCTTAAGCACAATAGGTGCATCAAACTAAAGAAATTAAACAAGCATGACTTGGTGGGCAACCTAAGAACTAAGATAGTTTTGTTTGATTTGATTATGTTAGCTTGTTTATCTTTTAGCTTTAGGGAAGGATTTAAATTTTTTGATGTGTTTTATGTTAGGTTATATAACATCTTCATTTGATTCTACCTCCTTTTTGTGTTTTTGATATGTGTTAGTAATTCTTGTAACTTTGAATGAAATATTTTTAAGTTTAAAGGAATTTCTAGGTATACACGGTCATATACATATTAGTGTATACTTAATATTTGATTTAAGTTTGTTTTACATAATCATTGGACATGGCTGTGTATGTTTATGAAGTTTTTAAAAAATTTCCCACAAGTTTATAGTGAGTTACATAGGCGTAAGATAGGCTCGTGTATCTCAAGTTACCTGGAGCGTATCACAACACATGCCCATGTAAAAAGTCGCACATGCACAATGACTTTTATGGTCACACACACGGTTGTGTTTGTGACCTTTTACTTTGGAGAAAAGTTACACACCCATATCTGAGGTCACACATTCACAGTGACTAACAGTGTAAGTCTGTGACATTTTGTTTAAACACCCTACTTTCCTTTCTTTTCTCCCATTTTTCTCTCCCTCTTCTACCATTCATCTATTGTGTCTCTCCCTTCTTCAACCTTACCCAACATTTTTGAAGTGATTTTGCATCACCTAAGTAAGTTCTTCTTTGCTTTCTATGTGAATTAAACTTGGAAATTTGAGTATTTTTAAAGATTCTAGGGTTTTTCATTCCCAAAATGCTAGGGTTATGTAATTTTTACATCTTAGATTGATTTCACCTAATTTTATGCTTGATTTTCAATTACAAGTTAAATTTCATCCTTTTATAATTTGTTGGATTAATTTGATGAATTGTATATAGATTGGATGAAATTATCTTTTGGTAATGCCAATTTTGCTCACTATGGGATGAATTGTGATGATTTGTTAGATTAGGTTTAATTTGTTATTTTTTTAGTAATTTGATGTTATTTCCTAGTTTAATTTCATTTCAATTTGGTATTTTTGCATAAATTAGGTTTTAATATTATTTAGTGAATGTTTAATTGTAAATCATGTAATTAATTTCCAATTATAGGATTTGCTTTAATAATTGCATATTTAGATTAAATTCATTAGTTAATTTCATTTTTAAAATTATTATTAATTTTGTCATTAGTTTAATTTTTGAATTATTTTTGTTAATTACATTATTTTTAGTTTAATATATTCTTAATTGGTTGTTTTTGCAATTATCTAACATAGTGAGCATATGAATTAAGTATGGGAAAACATGGTTTGTTTGTATTAATATTTGTTATTTTCTCACATTTTAATTTACTTTTAGGTGTAATGATGAGAAGAAAAGAAGTTGCACCACAATGAAGAATAAAGGAGGTATTAAGGAAGAGACAAAGAGGAGAGGGGTCCTCTAAAGGCCCTAGTGGAACTCACTCATCACAAGCGCGACTAAACGCACCGTGTCCATCAGAGTGACATGGGTTATTACTTCCAATATCAAGCCCACGAAGAACAATTTCAGTGACTCAAAGATAAGAGATTTAGGAGTGGTAGATGTATCAATTGGGAGGCATTAGAGCGTATTGACTTGGCCTAACAGGTTTAAGATTTGATCAATGTTGGGGCAAAGTCTTGATTCTTTGAGATCGTGGAGCCCACATATTGGGAGATTACGCTTAAGGTGCTCTCCAAGATTTTTGTGGAAAAGGGTCACTATGATTGGGCCTTTATGATCGAGACTTTATGGATTTGTAAGAGTATAAGGCCCTCAGGATGGATTTCCCTTATGGAATATATGCTCGTCACTTCTTGTATAACATTAGTGAGGAGTCAGACTATAGCCTAAACAAGTTTAAGGCATCCACCCTATGACATCCTACATTCAAGTACATCCATAGCCTCCTGAGTCACATATTGAGTGGGTATGGAGATAGTTTCAGAGTCATCAGGAACCTAGATGTTTTCAACCTATAGAGTATCTGTGAAAGGATATCGATACATCTAAGACATGCCTTAGTTCAATTTTTTTAGTGTTAGATCAAAGAGAAAAAGATATGGACAATATGCATCAGGCCCTATATGACATGATTAGAAAAGAGGATCAGAGTCTTCGGGAGGCTACCACCGATGAGGCTACTCGGTACCATAGTCATCTTCAATTTAGATGTTATGAGGAATATGCATATGGTGTATAGGAGATGAGGACCTACAGGAGATGGCTACCAATTAATTAGGGTCCTAAATGATAATCGCCCGAATATAGTAGAGTAGCCACTGAGACAAGGATCACCACTGTCATAGACTAGTGGAACAACATGATAAATGTGAATTGCATCATGTTTTAGGGCTTAGTTTAATATGTATTTAAGTGTTAACTTAATCGTTTAGTATGTGTTTAGGTTATAATTGTGTTAGTTTTTTAATTAATTATGTTTAAGTGTTTTTATGGGTTAGTCAAGTTTTCGAGCTTAATTATTATATCTTTGAGGTACCTTGATTTGTTTGTTAGTGCTTCAGGGTCAACATGGAAGAATGGAGAAGTTTCGGAGACACTTAGGTTGAAATAACGACCCACGATCATAGCACAACAGGCCACGATCGTGACAAAAGCACTGGAGTCAGCCCATATGCCATGATCGTGATAGAAGCCCAGGATACAGTGCATATGTGGCCCACGATCGTGGCTTGCAGGGCCACGGTCTGGGCCTCAGACAAATGCGCAGACACTCAGAAAAGTCAAGTTTTGAAGGAGTTTTTGGACCTTTCAAACCTCAGAAAAATCCTAGGGCTTCCTAGAACACAAAAGGTATATAAAGAATAAGACAAAGAAGATGAGCAGCTTTTGCATTAGCCACCATTGAGAAACCCTAGAGAGGGTTCATCGAGAGATTGAGAAAGAGAAGAAGGAAGAGAGACATGGAGAAGAAACCGACATGAAGTATTTCCCAGAATAGGAGATTTTTTGACGTTGCTACCTTTGTCATCCATTCAGATCTTATTGAGGATGTCTAACTCACCTTCAGGTTATTTTTATCTTTTATTTAATAAAATTCTTATTGTTTTATGTTATTTAGATTGATTTCTAAGATTGCATAATTCGGTAATAGACTGAGGAGTTGAATCGAATGAAAAATAATTAAATTAGGATAACAAAAGTTAGTTGATTTAATAAGAACGAGAAATTAATCAAATCGGTAATTATGTGAACAAAGATGTCACATAGGTTCTCGATAGCCTATTGGAAAACTTCATATCTAATTAGGGTTTGGATAGATTGTTAATTAAGAAATTGTAATTTTCCATAATCTAATTATTGTTTATAATTTAGGGTTAATGGTTATAACTTGAGAGATAGTAATCAACCCTAGGATCGTCTAGAACCAATGGTTCAATAATTCATAATCGATTAGATTAGTGTTAAAGATAGGTAAAAATTCCCCTTTCTCTCAGTTTTTAGTTCTTTAGATCGATTCTTGAATGTGTGCATTGCAATTGCTAATTTGTTAATATTTCATGATTGATTCTTGAATTGAATTACTTGATTGAATTGTATTTTTATTTTAGTTTCATTATATTTTGAATATTGAGCAATGTTTAGGCCTTAGATTTTAGGATTAGATTAACCTCCTTATAGGATTGACATCTTAGGTACTACACAAATGACCCGTACGTTTGAGGACTATCGAGATTAAATATTAAAACTTACACATATCGGAAAACCATGATCACAACACAAGCGGAGACTTAGACTGGTTGATTAGTGTAGGATCACCTAGGATGTCGACACCGTTTGGACACTAGGACTAGCTGAAGATTGTTCAGTGTAAGAAATATATGGGAAAGATCTTGTTAGTCTAGTGCACTAGTTATATGAACCAACTAGAGTTATGAAGGTAAGATAAGAAGCTTATAATAGATGGATAGAGGAGGTCATATTGCAGATGGCAGGAAACCTTAGGATATCCATACCACCGCCACCATCTGGAGTAACTGCATTATCTTAAGCTTGGCAGCCATATCATGCACAAAGATCCGAGGATCCTCTCATGACCAACATACCAAACTCACCAATAGATTAATAGTTTCAAAGGTAGTTTGGATGTTCTATTAGGGTTTTTCTTTTGTTTCTTTTATTACTTGTATATTTTCTTATATTCATTTATTTTGTTATTATTTTGTTTTGTTTTAACATTTATTATTGTACTTTCATTGTTATTTTAATTTTATTGTCATTTTCTTTTATCTTTTTATCCTCTTTTGTTTCTATTTTATAAGGACGAATGTATATAATATTAGATGGACTATTCACTGAATTTAGAATATCTAATTTTTATTTTTTAGTATGAAAATATACCTTTCTCATGTTTGTGTTTACATTGTTATTAATTTTTCATACTTCTATTGTGTACTTTAAGGATAATGTATAATTTTAAGTGCGGGGAAAAAGTTCAATGAAAATTTGAAGAAAAATTTCTAATTTCTTAAGCTTATTATAATCTTTATTATTCATTTTTATTAGCTAATATCCTACAACAACAACAACAACACCTAGTAGAAATCCTACTAAGACATGGAATCTAGGGAAGTATAATAGTATGCAGCCTTATACCTAGCCAGTAGAAAGGTTGTTTCCAAATATTAACTGACATCCTAATTGAGTTGAAACCTGTCTAAAACACTTTATGTTGTTATTAATTATTGAATTAAATTAGTATGCAAAAGAAAGATAAGTTAAAATATACTAACTTTTATAGGCCATATTTTTAGTAATCATTAAGATAGTTAATTTGAATGAAAATTGCATATTATTTACACATATTAAGCCTTTTTGTGAGCTTTTGAGCCTAAGAGCTAGTACATTATTTTCAATTCTCTTGCATTCTTTAAATGTGTTTTCATACATAGTTGAATGATTCTAGAACTTGTTTTTATTATTCATTCATATTTTTTTAAAAAATAGAAGCATTAAAATGATGAAGGAATTTATCTTTGCTTTGGCTTATTTTCTTTTGTTATTATCTAACTACTTTTATCCTTTAAGAGTAACCACTTTTGAGACTTAGCCTTTTTCTTAATTTATTATAACCATATTGATAGCCTTTATCCTATTTTTCTTGAAAACCTTTTATTATTTTCTAAACCCTGAAGGAATTTTCCTTTTCTTAATTTCTTGGAACTTGGGTTATATTGAGAATTTTAAAGAAAAGGTTTAATATTTCTATGATTATTGATAGTAGTAATTGTGAAATTTTTTCTACTCGAGTGCTTCATTTGTATGACTTTATATTCGATCCAAAGTGGCTTGACAAAGTTCAAAAGTTGAAAACTATGTGTTGCGAACATATTAAAAAAAAGATGAAAAGTTGTAATATTTATTAGAGAGTGAGAAGAATTATTGTACTAATGACTTTATTGTTTGAAGGACTTATGCTATAAAGAACCAAGTTCTATTCAATATTGTTTATGTGAATTTTCGTCAATATTATTACTCTTTTTAATTATCCCTATTATATCTTTACCTAAACCTCATTACATCCTACTTGAAAGAACTTTTAATTTTTATTTTTAGCTTACTTATAAGTGGTGAAGATGTGATTTTACTACAAGTTTATAGTTGATAATCCTTTTATGTAGTAATCTCAATTGCCTTTATGAATCAAAAGGAGAAGAATTTAGGGAAACTGTGGCACAAAATGGAAGAATTAAAGTTATTTTGGATACACACTCCCTTATGAATATATACACACTTATATGACCATGTATAGGGACCGTGTAAGGGACTATAAATGTGTAAATCTTTAAAGATGTTATTTTTCCCTGTACGGAGATACATACCTGTGTAAGTAACATACATCATGTAAGCTTCTATGAACATGTAAAGTTATAATTCTGAAGTTTTTTTAAGACACACAGTCGCTCACACGGTCATGTAACTAATTATGTATAATCTAGAAACTCTACTTTCCCAATATAAAAGGAAATTACTAAGATGATATGATAGAAAAAGCAACTAGAGTCAAAAGCTAAAGCCAAAGTGAGAGTTAGAGACACGATTATGAACCTAGGATGAGGAAAATACGAAGATACTTTAAGATATATGATAGAGAGAAACTGTTCATCAAATATTAAAAGGGATTGCATTTTAGAGAAGTGGGATATACATATCTATGAATTATTTATTTTTTAATTATTCTTTTGAACGTTTGATGTTTGTTTCATTTTGTAGCTAAGTTTGTCTAGTGTCTAGGTAGAATTAACCTAAAGTTGGGATGGATACTATGTGTTGATTCTTTATTTAATGCAATTTGATTCATTTATTAATTAAAATTCAATTATGTGTTTATATTTTGAATTAATATATCTAGGAGGTCGACATAAATCCTCTATATTAAGGTTAAATCTAATAGAGAAATTTACAAATCAAAGTAATGTGATCTAAAGGGTTTTAATTAGAAACAGATTTTATTTAATCAATCAAGGACTAGTTATTAATAGTATCGAGAAAGACATTAACATAAGATCAGAGTTTTTACGGTCCAATGATTGATAATTGAATTACATGATAAAGGGTTAAATTCATTATATAGGTACTAGTTATCTAATATTGTATTAGTCTTTGTCTTAAATTTGCCTTAATTCCTTACTATGTTGAGCCTTAATTTAGTTTAGCTTTAAGTTAAATCATCTTCTTAACCGATGGTTAGATAATAGGAAAAAGGCCACTACTAGTACTTGTAATACTCATGGGATCAACCTATACTTTCTAGTGCTAGCTACAACTACACTGTGCATTTATGGTTTAAAACAATATAATACACACAATCAAAAGCATGACTAACTTTACTTTTGACTGAAAGAGAAAATAATTGATTTTGTACTGAGTTATATTCACTTGACATAACTTTATTGCAAATGTCTTTTTAAATCTATAGTGAATGCTTCTACTGAAACCAATAAGCACTATGTTTTACATTATAAGACATAATTGACATTAATATAAACAACAACTGCATTCAATAGAAAACACTATTGTATTATACTAGAAATACTAATACATTAACATAAAATCCCACTAGATTATATAAAATATACCACAACAAAGAAACTTGGAATTTTTTTTAATTTCAGAAGGCATTGAATTTCAATAATATGTACATACTCTTTAATTAAACATTTTGTTGATCTACTGCAAAGGTCTATCGAGGTTGAGAGAAATGCTTAATTGTTGATTGGAATTGAAAATGAGATGACAAAGAAGGTAAAATAGAAGATGGGTCTTCATTTAATTCCATAACATAATTCATTAAAGATATGACAGAAAACATCTCATTAAGCTAGATATTTTATGTGAAAATATTGGAAATTTACTTGAGAATGTAAGGAAAACACCATGCAATTCATAAATCAATTGTATTGAAGGAAATTAAAAATAAAAAATAATCATTAATTTGCAATTTAATTTCCTACAACTAACTTTTAAATACTCATAACATGTTATACGGTGCAAATAATGATAAGCAAGTAAGGAAGGATGAGACCATCTTTTTATTTTTGGTTACTTTTTTTGAAAGAAAGGAAAATAAAATAATAGATAGTCCAATTATAGAAAAACATAACACTAAACAAATTAAACAAAGGTCGCAATCCATTGATTTTCAATTAGTTAATTTTTATAAAAGTTATTGATCGATAAAGATACAATTATTGTAAGAATCAAACATTTAAAAAGGGTTTGAGAAAAATTTTAAACAAATATGGTATGTAATATGAAAAGGGAACATGAAAAAAGCATTTGAATGAAAGGTCTGTTAATTGATTTATGTAATTATTTCAAGGAAAGTAGTTTATGAACCATTATGTCTAATGACTTGAACCTAACCTAGCATAACCCATTATCCACTTACAATAAACCAATTTGAAATTAAAAACTAAGAGCATATATAAACCAAAATAAAAGAAAAGTCTCATTGGAAGTCACAATCATTAGTGAAAATAAACATATATCCATACTAAGACTCCACAAAAGGATATAAGGTCACAACATTTTAATGATGAATGTATGATATAAGGTCACAACATTTTAATGATGAATGTATGATATCTTTAAATATTAACAAGAAAAGAATTAGGAAGTAAATAGTTGAAATAGAAAGTAGAGAGAGAGGAAGAGTAAAAGAAATAAATAAAAATCCAAAGGAAAGAGGGGATAAAGAGTAAGAGTATTATTTTCAAAAAACTCTTTAAAACATTAAGTTTCATTTAAGAGTCAATAATGATAATAATAATTGAATCACACACTCTTACTTCCTCCTTTTTCTTTTTAATTAAGGGGATAATATGTTCTTTTGCAATTCCTAATAGAAGAAGATAAAGAATAGAGGATGTAATGAAAAAGAAGAATAGCTTCTCTAGTAAGCTTTACACTAATTGTATGTTAAGTAGCCATTATATTTTACTTTTAAATTAACAAAATATTATTAAAAAAAATTTTCTTGACAAGTTCATACCCTTTATAGATATTTCCCCTAAATTTTATTTAGTGCCATTAGAGAGATCTTGATTATGAGAGTATAAATCAATTTTGCTAAAAAATATGGCATAATTTATTAACTTTTTAGCCGATGGAATTAAAAAAGTAAGCTATCAAATTGTATATAATAAGAGGTGACTAGATGACCCATAATTGGTGACATCACTTGCGATATAGGAAATTTAATTGATATATATACCTATAGATAATTGTTTAATTTGATAGTATAATAGGTAAAATGGTAATTTATTAATTCACACAAACATTTCTTAGAAGCCTCGAAACAGCTCCTCCCACTATATTTCCATCTTCATCTTTTTCATTAGGACCTTACAATTTCATCTTCTTTATTCGGCCTTTGCATGTTCTTTTTTCACTAACAAGTTGATGAAGATGTGTTATCCCCTTAAAGAAAACAAAAAAGAGCAAGTATGAGTGTCATTATAACCCTATTATCTTCTGCATCATCATTGTTATCGGTAAGTAAGAGTAGGATCGGATGTTTTAAAGAACTTCAAATTTAAGAGAGATTTATAAAATTTTAAGTCTCACATCATGTTTTATTTTTGTTCTTCCTCATGGATTGATGACAAAAGCAATTTTCTGGGCATTACCAATGTTACTAGTATTTGATTATTCTTCTTTCTCGCAATACTTTTTGTTCTCATTTGTATACACACTAAAATTATTACTTTATTTTCTCTTTAAATGAAAATTGAAGGTCTATATACAAGTTATATTAAGCCTTTTTTAGCTTTTTTTTATAACATTCAATTGACTTACTACTACTTAAACTCATTTAGGTATTGTTAATAAAAAACTTCTTATTTTTACTAACAAGAGATGTTTACATCTTTGTTATTGATATCATTTTTCATGATTTTTATGATATAATTTCTTTTAAACTTGATTTTTCATAAAAAAAATAGTAATTTAGTGTTGCATAAAGTAATATTTATTTAGTGGGAAGGATGTAAGGAGGGTTCTTGTTGGGCACACCTTATGAAAGTGTCTATTGTTACTTATACCAAATTATAGAGAGAAGGCTTCTTTCAATAAGGTGTGGGAACACCTAATAGAAGTGTCCGAAGTTTCCTATCGAAAATTATGCATAGAAGGCTTCCTTGCATAAGGCTTATGCATACCTAATGGAATTGTCCAGATTTGCCTCTAATAAAATTTGAAAAAATGATTCCTTCTATAAGGTATAACCATTCTTGATGATAGTGTTTAGAGTTGCCTCTAAAAAATTATGGATATGTAGTTTCCTTCCCTATAAGGCACAACGAATCTTAACGATAAAGTGCAGAGTTGCCTCTAACAAATTTTAGATAGAAAAGTTCCTTCCATGAGGCATGACTATGCATGATGTTAGTGCCTAGAATTACCTCTAAGGAAGTTTCTTTGTTGTGTTATATTTTATATGATTTATTGATAAAATTTTCATAATATAATTGTATGTTTTAGAATAGTATAGTGGTGTGTTTAGAATAATTTGGCGGTATATTTAGAATAATATGGTGGTATATTTGATATAATATGGTGGCATTATATGTATATTTTAGTGGTATTTATTGTTGAATAAAATTATTGTATTTTGACAAATATAGTGGGCATATTTTTGTAATTTAATGTTAATAAGCATACTTTGTGTGTAAATATTATTTAATTAAGAGGTATCTTGGACATAAATGTATGTAAAAAAATTAAAAATTGATATTTATTCCTTTATTCTTAAACTCCACAAAAGAAGCTAAATGCTATTATAAAATCTTCATCTCCTCTGCAATAAAGAAATAAGAACATCATAAAAGTGAAAAGGAAGGTAACCCATAAGCATATTAGAATAAATATTAATAATATATGTGTAAATAAATTTACTAATTATGTTATCTTAATTGACTTAGTAATTAAATTTTTAGTTCATAGATGATGTTGTTACTAGTGAAATAAGTCGATAAAATCATGATTAAAAAATCAAAGTAGGAAATTTTGAATAATTTATACAAAATTGCAAAATTTTGTTCCATAAAGTGTGAATGTATTTGGCTAATGATAGGAATATTTGAATATTTCCAAAATTATCAAAAGAAAGTTAATATTAGAAAGTCTATGAATTATTATAGGGCATTATTATGAAACAGCTAAAGTTAGTGACTGATATGGGATTCACTAAACTTAAAAAGATGGAGAGGTTTCGAGCAAGGAGAAATCTTTGCTCCTAACTATGTCTTTAATTCAATTAGGATGACCTCTCATTGAAAATTAGGATGGATTAAGTAGACGAAATTGATGGGGACATTTTTGTATAAATCATGTGTGTTCCAAAAGGATCTAAACAAATGTGCAAAATTTTTAATAAGATAAATGTCTTTAGAATTTATAAGGAATACAAAGTCAATGACCACAAAATATTTATTTAAAACATATTTGATAAAGGTAAGGGTGCATAGAAAAAGGAAACCTTCCAACAAAAAGCCCCACTCTATGTCTTAATTTTTTTATATGCTTAAACATCAAATAAAATATCAACATGCAACTATTGGATATCGTAGTCAGTGTTAATGATATGAATAGTTAGATTAGAAACATTTCATTATGAACCATCTTTGCAATCATGCTCATAATTTCGACTAACCTATAAAGACCAAATGTGTTGTATGTTGCATGGATAAATACATAAATATGTTGATGGTGAATTAAGCATCCATCAATTTCAAAGTATCAATAAAGGTTCATTCCCGTACAAAATGTTCTATTCATAAAAATGAATTCAATTTTTATTTGTTTGCAAATTCTTTATCTGGATAAGCTATTTGTCAATTGTCCCTTTGAGAGGGGGAAGATGGCAGGCTTACAACATAGGATGACATCAACATCGAATAGCTATTGGATGATGATAAGATATCTCGATATGAGTGTGGGAGGCTAAAGGTAATGTTGTTTCAACACAAATTTATATAACATTTATAAATATTGTTTGAAAAAAATTAAATATATTAATTTCTTAATTAATCTTATATGGAGGAATGATTACAATGAGATGCATTCGATGAAGCATCTCAGTGGGTGGGAGGTGGCAAGGAAAGTAAGAAAGGCATAGTGGGAGGTGAAAACGAAAAAGTTAATTATTAGAAAGTTATTGTTTTCCTTGTAAGATATCTATAATTTTTGTGCATGTGTGTGAACAATTTTTGATATTTTAGTTAAATGAAAAGGAAGAGAAGAAGCCCCAGGCATCAGAAGATGAAAATGACAAATAAGATAAAAAATTAGCATTTCAAGATCTTGGTATATCCCGAGACTTCGATAAATTAGAGAATTTTTAAAATGAATTATAACGTTATATCTAAAATGCAAGCATTTAGGAAGAGTTGGGAACGTGAGCAGACGCTAATAATGGATGTAAAAGATAACAAACAAAAAGAAAAAAAAGAGGAAAAAAAGACATAAACAAGGAAGTGATATCAATAAAAGCTTAACCAAGTAATTATGGTATTGTGACGAAGTTATTTTTGGAAGTTGACAAATAATTTTATAAATATCACCATTTTATATAAGAAACAAGATAAGCCAATATAAAAGAACAAAATGAAATAAGGCTATAAATAGCCTTGAGTTAGCTTCAAGCAATAAATAGCTAGGCTATAAAATAGGCCAAGATTAGTTAAGAGAAAGGATTTAAGAATGTTCCATTTAGTAGCCATGTCTAGGCTAATGAGATTGGAGATTTCTTTGGCTAGAATAATTTATCTTATCCTATTGAGATATGCTAAGATAAAATACTCACAATTCTTTTACTTTATTTATGAATGTTCTCATGTTCCTTTTTTTTTCAAATTGCATAAAAGTGCAACTAATAGAAAGTTTAAAGATAATACGATCCTTTTTAATGTGACAACTTACTTTCTATACCTACTCCATAATATTTTGCCTTTTGTCCTCTATACAATATATGCTACTCATGTATTGAACTTTTATCCACACCTACTTATAGTATATGTGGTTAAAAAAATATAGGGCTTAAGGGTTCATCTTTTTAGTTACAAAGTTTCAAACTTTTTCTAAAGGAGGAGTTCCCATTATATCTATCTATTATAATCAATTTCTTATAGATAGCTAACCATAACATAAGAGAAGCCTTATGGAGATTGTACCTAAACTAAGTTAGCTTTATTTAGGAGGCTTTTTGGAGATTTCTTAATAGTAAATGCATATAATGTTTGTTAGTAAAGGTCCTTAGTGTGTATCTCAAACATATTATAGAATATTCACCTTTTCAATTTGTTTTATACTTGGGTAAGGTATTCATATAATAAAAAATCCTTTAAGGTTACAAATACATTTATTTGTTAGAACAAATCCCTAACCCTTGTATATTCAAACATAAACTACTCAAGTGTTTGAAAACTAAGAAGCTTATGTAAATTCCTTAGCTTGCCAACTGTTAAATCAAAACTAAGTGACCTTTCCATTTTTGTTTCCATTATACTTATAAAACCTCCTTATCAGTGAAGAGTTTCCTTATCCTCTTATCTAAAAACATTTTATTAATTACTTTGATAAAAATAATGCATAATCCCCCATTCTCCTTTTATTAATAAACTTTTGATCACTTGACTTCTTCCTAAGCTAAGTATCTTGATTCACTTCTCCTAAGAAATTTTTTAAGAATTTTATCCATTAACTTTATCAAGTTAAGAGGAAGAGATAGGTGGAACCTCCAATATATATGCAAGTTATTAAATATGTATATTATCAACTAAAATCTTACACTATAAGAAAGGGATCTATTAATCTATATATTAATTCTTCTTTGTATCATATCAAAGAGAGGTTGATGATCCTTAAATGAGAGCCTTTTAATTGTAATAGGTATTCCTTGTGCATTTGAATGGAGGTTATTGTACCCTAAAACTAGTGGATAGATATCATTTTT
>JAOQML010000197.1:15070685-15081443 GCA_027568935.1 Erythroxylum urbanii
AGCATTTGTTTATTATGGACCACAATCTTGATGAGTGGTGAACTCATATGTATTTCATTATAATTCTTGATATGATCAGAATAGATTTTTACAGAGTATTAATCCAGTGTTTGCATGTTGGAATTATTAATTAAAACATGTATTAGGGAACATTCACTCAAATAAAGATTTTATAATGATATCATCACTTCTATATGTTTTATAGAAATTGGTGATTAAACTAGCGCCAGGAGTTTGATGGACTAGCTACCCATCAAGTGTTAACACCAAGATGAGATATTGTGTGTTAATCATCATATAGAGTAAAACAGGAGATTTAAAAGGTAAAAACAATATAAGGGCAAAATGGTAATTTTACCCTTTGTTGAGTGGATGGCTATAATAAGGTTCATAATAGGGTTTGCAATTGGACATCTTATTTGAAACACAGTTTCTCATAATTTAAGTAATTCAAGAATTCAACTAATTGTCTTTAGTGGAATGACATTTGGTTAATGAGTTGACTAATGAGATTAAATTAATTCTGGGCTTATTGGAGCTTTAATTATTTAAGTCCAATTAGATTCCCCACTTGGCTTCTGGAAAAGTTATCAAAGAAAGTAAGAAAAATAAATGGAGGTTATCAGAAAGAAAATGAGACAGTTTGGAGAGATTTGGACGAATTGGATTCAGGCTATTAAGACCAGAACAATTTAATTAAGAGTTAATTAAATTGGGTTTAAGACTATAATTAAATATTGAGCTTACAGTAATTAATTGTTAATTATAAGCCTAAAGGAATATTTAATATTGGGCCGAATTTTGATTTAATTAATTAGATTAATTAAATTAAATTTAAAAAATAATTAATAATGAGCAAAACAGAATCCTACAAAGATGTAAGATTCGGTCATGCCTATTATTAAGGAATGTTTCAGTTATGCTTGTTATTAAAGAATGCAAGTGTTGAAGTGGAAGAGACACACATATTGTTATTAATTAAAGGATGAAAGTTGGGACTCTTTTGCATTCTTGATTAAAGAACGAAAGAGTACATTGTTATGTTTTTCATTCAATGGTGTTGGTGGCTAGTTTTTAAAGCACCTTAAATCATGATAACATCCATGTGTGGAAAGAACGTGCATGGCTTTTAAACCTCTCACATGAATACATTTTGATGAAAGAAAAAGTCAAGTGTTGGACATCATTTACGTTCAAGTGTTGGACACATGAACGTACATGCAACCATGCAAATTAACATTATCTAGAAGCTCTTCATTTGTCTCTTCATGCTCTCAAATAAAATTGTCCAACAGTTGGTGATTTCGGTTTTTTTACATTTCATTTTTTTAGCTTTGATAAAAAAATGCAGATGTAAGAAGTGGTCTCTCCCAATTTTCTTTTGATTCCTTTTTAAAATAGTCAAAGATAGCAAAAGGTTTGCTATCTTATATTTCTTCTCCTTTCCCACCAAAGGATCTTGATAACCAAGTTGTTCAAGGAAAACAAGTGGTAGATCAATTGGTTAAGGACACAACAGCGAGGAGTCAAAGTTGTAACGAGGAGTCGGTAATATAATTTCTACTACCTTGTTCTTATGTTTATTATCCTTATATCATATCATGTATGGCCATGCATGTTGATTTGGTTATATTGCTTCCACTGCAATTTTGATTGCTAAAAAGTTTTGAAATCTACCGTTTTATCCAAATCGTGCATGCTTTATTTTTTCCGATCCAACAATAACATTAAGTAATTCTTCCAGAGATGGACCTAAGTCGTAGTAAGAAGCTTCCGGTCTATATGGAAATTACTGTGCGTCCTGCAAACTATTATGAAAGTAATTTTACCGGTTATCCCATTCATAACTAAAGTACATATGATCACTCCAAACATGGTTATAAGATTAGGAATATGAGTTATCGAAATAAATTACATCTGTCTATAAAATTTTTTTAAAAACACACAAGCACTAAACAAAAAGTGAAAATATCATAAAATAAGTAAAAAGAAACCAATTATAAGAAAATATTTACAAAACACTAATTAAAATCAAGAGTTAAAACTAAAGCACCACACTCCCTGACAACGACGCCAAAATTGTAGTAGTGCATCATAACATAACTTAAAATAACTAGACCTATAACTATAGTGGTGATGAGCCTAGGTCGATCCCACAGAGGGTATACAATTAGCTTTTTTTTATGAAAAGAATTGGTGTTTAGGTTATGGGGGTTGATTTTTAAATAAGAAAATAAAACTAATTAAAGAAAACATTCAAAAATGATGAAAATTGATGAATATGTTAAGAACCCAATGATCGATTCATTCTCTGCCTACATGATTAAACATAGCTTGTTGAATTGTTATTCTCATACCTCTCCTTGCAACTGTTAATCATAGGTTAATAATAAGCTATGTTAACCCCAGTTTTCCCTTAGGTTATATTTAATTAAGAAGAGCTCGTTAATTAAACCTAGATATTGAACAACCTAGAATAAGCTCTCTAGATTTAATTAGACAACTACATTACGAGTTAGAAAAACAGATTAATTAAGGCAACGACCACACAAGCTCAAGTCATTTAACCTAGTTTACGTTATCTCTAATGGTTAAAAACCATAAGCTACCACAAATGAATCGGAAACACAATAATTACATATTGTATTTGATTCTAGCAATGGGTTCATATATAAAAACAATCAAAATTCTTACACAATACCCAATTCAATAAACATATGATAATATAATCAATTCATAAGAGAGAAAGAACAACAAACAAAATGGAGAGAATGCTTAACTGGGTTCTTTGAAGTCGATGTCACCTCCGAATCGACATCAGGAAGCTCAGCCCTCCAAAGGTCTCCAAAGGAATGGAGCTTTGCCCCTTCTCTTCTTTAAAACAGAGACCTCATGACTCCAAAATTCTTCGTCAAATCATTCATAACATTTTTCCATCAAAAAGATGTTTTTATACTGAAAAGTAGGGCCTAAGGATAGCTGGTCAAAGTCATGGGCATGAATGTATTACTCATGGCCTTGAATGGCCTGATTGAAGGCTCACAGTCGTGAGCCTTTGTGTCATGGGTGTGACTAATGTTTTCACACCCGTGACACATTTGTCATAGGCGTGACTAATGTGTCACGGCCATAACAACATGGTGCATGGTCATAAGTCTTGCATCTTCAATTCTTTTTGGAATTTTCTTATCTTCTCTTGCTCTAAGCCTTCTCCTCCTTGCTCCATGGAGAAAATCGAGTATGAATCTCAAAAAGACAGCTCAAATATTATGTGTTGGACTCACTTTAGTTCTTTCGCTTCCAAATTGTACCTAAGACCAAATATGGACTAAAGTCAATATCTTTAAGAATTTCATAGCATTAATCACTAAGTGATATGGAATAAATGAATGATCAATTAAATACATATCAATTTCCTTCCTGACTTCCTTCCATTATCTTTCTTAGATTTCCTGTTGTTTTATTATTCTTTTTGTTCCCCTATTTTCATTTCTAGTTGCCCACATTTCTCTAAGTTTTTCTAGGTTGTTTTCTTTTAATTTTTACTATTTCCTTTTTTAGTATAATGTTACGCCCTAAGCCTCTATCTCCTGACCACTTCATTATAACTCTCTCCTTTTTACTTTTGTTATCCATAACAACAACAACTCAGTGACTTCACCATTAGTACTAGACCATCTCTTGCCTTATACTCTTCCCTCTATTGTCCCTCCCAGTAATGTCACAATTAGGAAGACTTGGATACAAGTTTTAGGGGATGCTTCTCCCTTGAAAAAAACTCCAATACTATCCCCCCAGAGTATAGAATGAAATTGTTATAGTTCATCATCCAATTGATATTTTAATAGGAGGAGCCACTAGATGGGACACCACTATTATTGTATTCTTTATGAACAAGAGACTGTCTTTTTTTAGTGTAAACACTTAGGCTTATTTCCATTAAAAATAGTAAGAAATTTAAGAAGTTCTAGTTAATAAGGAGAATATTTTTCTATTCAAGTCTAGATCAGTAGAATAAGCTAAAAATCATTAAGGCTGGACTTTGGCATTTCAACAATTAGCCTCTTTTCATTTAAAAATGGAAGTCTATTTTACAACTCTAAAACACTAAACTAAAGAAAATCTCACTATAGATTAATATTTATAACATTATATTAGGGCATTAGATAACCAAAGGGATCAACCATTTAGCTGCTTACTTAGGCAAACTACTATGTAAGCAATTGCCAACTTAAAAAGGGTAGCCTATGTGAGAGTTTGTATCCTGACAGACATTTAACAAAAACTTCCTAAAAAGATCACCCTCATAAGAATGGATTTTAAGGACTTAGTCTCTCTAACATATTCATGGAGACATAATTAATCTAAATAAATTTTAAAAAACTAGGAACTTATAGGGAGGAAGTTTTCAACAGGTGAACATTAGGAGCTCATAAAATTATAATTTGAAGAGAATGCCACTAATAAAGAAGGAACTAATGATGAAACAGAAGGAGAAAAACTAATTCCAAAGGAAACCTAGCAAGAATGAGACATGGGGTCTAAAGATTCAATGCTACTTACATGTATTAAAGAATCTCACTATCTAGTTCAGCTTATCCACACTTTTTTAGAGAATGATATAAGAAATGTAGAGAAAAAAATGGGAACACTATGGTCATAAACCATAATGAACTTGTATTAGGAGATTTACGCCTTATACGCTTAAGGGAAGAGGTATTACAAGTACAGAAGTTCATTATTAAGGCACAAATCTCACCCTTGAAGACCACAAAGATAACTTCCTAGACATGGATATAAGTAATGAGCAACTTGATCCCATAATAGGTAATAATTTTAAACTTTTGAATAGGAAGCGATAAAATAGGAAGAATAAGGGCTCTAAATCTACCTCTCATCTATTACAATATTATCATAAAATGTAAAACAGCTTAATTATCTTAAGAAACTACTAGCTTTGCAACATAGTTTAGTAGTTGTTAAACCTTTTTTGTGGGACTTTTATAAACTAAATTAAAAGAAGAAAGATGGTAAAGCTTAACATTTTTTAGAAGCAATGGAATTTAATCTTTAACTACCAAAATCTCTATAATGGAAGAACTGTGATTGCATTTAACCCTAAAAAGATTGAAGTGGTTCATTCAATCACTAAGGATTTATTTATCCATTTGTTTACTAAAATGAAACTGGATAAAATTGGCGTCTAATTCACATTCATACATAGATTTAATCATGCATTCTAAAGAACCAATTTGTGAGATAAACTAAAGGATTTAGGAGTTGATATAAACTTACTTGGAATCATACTTGAAGATTTTAACATCATACTCCATCTTATAGGAGCTAAAGAAAATTTATACATCAGGAATTTCTTTGAGGACTTTAGGGACTGTGCTAGCTACATTTAGGCAACAAACTTGAAAAAAAAAAGGACTCTTTTACATATCGAGTAACAATAAAAAAGAAAGATGGTTCTTGAGGAAAAAGATTAACAAGGCCTTATGAATGACTTATGGATGTCCACTTTTCTAAATAGTATAACCCTCTTTTATAATCCATTATTTTTTTATCACATTAAAATAGTGATTCAAAACCTATCAAATTCTGCAATAAACAAACATCCATTCAGGTTCAATAATTTTTTTTACTGAAGTGGATGGTTTTGAAGAAGGTATCACAAGAGGGATTAACAATGAAAATCAAAGGCACGAGCTTTTTAATTGTATAAGAAAGCTTCAAAAGATAAAGGATGAATTAAAGGTCTTAAATAAGAGTCAATTTGAGAACACTTAGTAGGTAGTAATAGAAGTAAGGGAAAGATTGGATAAAGGTCAACATAACCTTTATAATTTGAAAGCTATTTTATTAATCTATGCTTAGAAAGTAGAGTATAATTGTTACCTTTAGAAACAAAAGGTCAGAGTGCTTTGTTTCAAAGATGGTGATAAAAATACATCCTTCTTTTATAAATTAATGATTAAAAGGAAAAATATCAAAAGAATTATCTCTTAAAGATGAAATGGGGGTTAAAATAGAATCTCAATAAGGTTTACTTTAAGAGGCATTCAATTCTTCTCTAATACTCTTGGTTCTCCTACAAACAATTCCTCCTCTATTAGCTTACTTGAATCTATTATCAAGAAGCAATTCATTGGTTTAAAGCCTGAATTTCTGGCCAAACCTTTCACTACTAGATATATAGAAGAAGTCTTATTTTTCTAACAATCCCAACAAGGCATTATACCCTAATAAGTTGAATGGATTTTTCTTTTAAAAATTTTATCCTCTTATAAAAACTATAGTAAGTAAAACAATTTTAGAATTCTTTCATCAAGGTAAGATATTTATAAAAACCTTTATTTGAATTATTCCTAAGGCCCTTTTCCTAATACATTGAAAGAATTTAGACATATATCTCATTGTAACAAAATTTATAAGGTCATTTCTAAGTTGACTCCACATACTCAAGTGTTTGCTTCCCAAATACATTGATTCCTTCCAAGGGGCTTTTTAAAAAAATAGATAGATATGAGACAATATTTTATTATCCCTGGAGCTCTTTATAAGTTAGGAAGCATTTCTCTAAGAATTATACACTTAAAATTAATCTATATAAATAATTTGACTATATAGATTGGAATTTTCTAATCAACACTTTGGAAGCCTTTGAATTTCTAACTGTTTTATTAGATAGGTTGAGTAATGTTATACTTCAATATCCTATAGTAATTTAGTGAATGGTGAACCTACAAAGCTTATTAAGGAAGCTACTAATTTGAAGCAAGGAGACCCTCTTAGCTCTTTATTTATATAATCTAAGTGTGGAGGTGCTTTTAATACTAATCAAATTAGTCATCAGTCAAGAGAAACTCTTTAAATTCTGCTCAAAATGCAAAATTCTAAAGATATTCAATTTATTTTTTTGCATGTAATTTCATACTCTTTTTAAGAATTGATTCTAATTCCCTAAGTGCTTTGGTAACTACAATGAACATTTTTAAACATCTTTCCAGTTTAACGATCAACAATGAAATGAGTATACTGCTTTTGTCCCTAAGTTCCTAATACCTTGCTAATTGGTTCTCCTCCTTATTAGCTTAAAAATTATGAAAGCCCAAATTACCTAATTAAATATTTGTATCACCTTATAAAGACCCTCATATGTTAACTATCTTCCTCTCTTTAAGAAAGTTAAAAAAATAAAAAGAAAGATAGCTAGTTAGAGTAATAGATGTCTTTGTCAAGTAGGTAGAGTTCAACTTATAAAATTTATCTTAAATAACTTCATATATATTGGTCCTTATACCTTATACTCCCTATAAGCATTTAATACAATTGAGATGTCAATAAGAAGATTTCTTTCATTATAAATCCTACAGAACATGCATTAGAAAAATTCAAATAAAGTGATCTTTGTCTTCCTAAAGATGAAGCAAGATTAGGCATTACGTCTATCAGAATTACAAAAAAAATGTTTATGATTAAGATAATTTAGAGGTAAATCAATGATAAATAAGAAATTTGAATTATATAACTACATACAGTTTATCTAAGGAATGTAAATTTTTTGATCATTTCACCTAAGACTAATGCATCTTGGACCATAGTTCAAATTTTCAGACTAAAGGAAACAGTAAAGAGAGTGATCGAACATAAGATTAGCAATGTTGAATCAATAAATTTTTAGAGTGATAACTAGTTTAGTGTTGGACCACTTAGAGGAGTTCCTAAGTTAAATAGACTTCATATTATTATCCATAGATCTACTTTAACTAAAAAATTACTAAGTCATATAATAGGATGATTAAAGCTCCTTATAAAGAGCACTCTCATTAATATGTTATTAAACATTGATTTCTTCCCAAAATGTGGTGGATATTATTTTGAGGAACAATAATTCAAATGGTAAAATCTCTAATGTTTCTTACATGATAATATTAAAGGCTCTACTTCTAAAAGTCAAATGGAATAAGTTAGTATGGTCTATACAAGGTAACAATATAACATTTTTTACTTTTTGACTTGCAATCAAAGAGAGATAAACCACCTTAAACAATATCAAAAGAATTATGAACATTCTAAACACTTATTCACTATGTAACCTAACGGAAGAAACTATTGATCATTTTTTACTGCATATTTACTTCATACATCTAGAAAGGAGTTCTTTAGCTAAATAACAAGCCATCTCCTCCATTTAAATGGTTTGAAATTATTCTTTAGTCATATTAGAACCCTAATTACCATAATGGGGATATTCTAATTTATAGAATTCCCTTATGAATGCTATTTATGCCTTATGGAAAGGAAGGCACAAGATGGCAAGCATAACAAAAAGTAATTTTATTATAAGAACTAATATTTCACATCAGAGAACAACTGGTATCATAAAACCTTCAAATCAAGTGTACGTCACATATAACCAATTCATTGAACTTGCCCTAAAGGCTCAGTTAAAGTCTTATGATTCAATTCCATGAATTCACTAAATTTGATATAAAAAACAAATTTGTATAATTCAAATTTCAAGTTTCCTTAAACATGGTTTAGATCCCACGAACTTAAAAAACAACTCCAAATTAGGAATTCAAGTTTTTCCTCCAAGTATATTAGTCCACAATAGAGTTACAACTTATTCTTTAGACTTGATTCGCTTCCTAAAGGCTACTATGTTTTTATCCTATAGAGAAACTAGTCAAGCTTTAAAAGCTTTATATAAAACTTGTACTTAAGTTATCACTAATTTAATAAAATTCTCTAATTTTTCAAAAAATCATTACTTTATAATATAAATACCAACACTTCATATGAAAAATATTACCACTTTATATACCTAATATCATTAATTTATATCATAAATATCACCATTTTATTTTATAAATATGATCAGTTTAAAAATAATACTCTATACAAAAATCATCACTCTATAGAAATAAAATATAATTACTCTATACTATAAATACCATTTCTCTATTTTTCAAATACCAACAATCGATAAAAAAATATCACCACTTAATATAAAGAATACGACCACTCTATGAAAAAAAAACATATCATCACTTTATAGAAAAATAACATCAACATAAACTACAATTACTTATCCCCAGCCCTGACCCTTACGAAACGGTTGCCTGACCCTCACCAACTCTCCTTCGCCGATATCCTTAATGCCCCATCCCCAAAAACCATTCCCCTAACTACCACACCGTCGCAAAAAGGTTTACACAAAGGAGAACTAGCTGCCTTCTTCTCTCCAGAATATATAAGTTCCATCGCTTGTCCATTCAAGTTCACCATAGTTAGGAAATTCTCCCAGGGGAGACCTCCTATAAAGGACATCCACTCCTTCTTTAAGGCACAGGACTTTGTGGATAATTATTTAGTTGGTCTCCTCAATGCAAGCCACATTATCATCAATTTCAACTCTGACAAAGACTTCCTGCTTTTGTACTCCAGAATCCTGTGGTATATTGACACTTACCTAATGAGGGTATTCAAATGGACGCCAAAATTTCATGTGCAGTGGGAATCCCCTCTTGTGCTCATTTGGTTCAATTTTCCCAAATTTCCGATCCACTTCTTCAATTCACAAACCCTAACTTTCTTGGCTTCCCTCTTTGGCACACCTCTTCGTTTAGATGCAACCACAACTGACTTGAAAAGATCAAGTGTTGCACGAATCCAAGTCAAGATTGATGTTACAAAACCTATTCCCACACGAGTATGGATTGGTACAGGTGACAATCAAGGTTTTTGGCAAAAAACAAAGCTGATGAAGCTATTCCATCATATTCCCAGTTTTGTTGGGACATTGGCCATAATGAAGAACTATGCACAATTAAACACCCAGAGTTACAACATCCCACCCAAGAAGAGAAGAAAACCACACAAAAGGACCATAATCCGAGAAACAACAGCAAGCAAGATCGCGACCAACGAATAAAGGATTTCTAGAAATTCAACTCTGCATTATCTATCATACTTCGACCTATGATTAGCGCAGATCAGCAGGAGACGAACAGCCAATAGTGGAAGACACAGAAACGTCACAACCCATACACAAAAAGGAACTTCGGTCACTCTTCAATGAGGACTTGATCCCAAATGCAAAAATCTGAGACCTTTTATGACCATTAAAGGCCTCTTTTGGAATGTCCAGGGAATAGGCAGCTTGTCTACACTCCGAAGAATAAAACGGCTAGCTTAAGTACATTCTCTTACTTTCCTCGCTTTATTTGAACCAATAGTAAATCCCAACAAATTGGATGAGATCAAGCTGCATTTGGGGTTTCTTGATACCATCTCCAACTTTTCAAATAAAATATGGATCTTCTTCAAACATGACTACACCATGCAAATGAAAGAATGTTCGAATTAATTATTACACATAAAGGTACAAATGCTTCTGGGACTTTCTATGCATTTATCTCATCCATTTATGGCAAACCTACAAGGTCAGAAAGAGCAACCTTGTGGGCTGATCTGTAACACATCCACTCAACTTCCTTGCACGCCCCTTGGCTCATAGGAGGAGATTTTAATATGATTGCTTCAGTTAATGAATACCTGGGTCGATCCACCCTAGATGTGGGATCTATACGTGACTTTCAACAAGCCATCGCTGCTTGTGAGCTTACTGAGTTGCCCTATTGAAAATCAAAACGATGCAGATCATTTAAAAGCCTTCTTACCGTTGGAGGAAATAGAAGATGCCAGCTGTGATTCTAGAAACTAAGAGCTGTCGAGTCTGTTACAATT
>JAOQML010000197.1:15129921-15142319 GCA_027568935.1 Erythroxylum urbanii
TTGATCAATTCAAAAGCAGTTTAGTGCTGTTATGATATTCTCCTCCCTACAAATATGCTATATTAACTCTGAACGGTGCTTCTGTGTCAGTTGAAGGAAAAGAGAAGACAGCTATTTCTTAAAACCACATCTGATGGTCGACAGCGAGCTAAACAGAAACGTTATGAAGAAGAACTAGAACGAGAACGGAAAAATCAACTAGATGAAGCAAAACGGCTGTATGTGCCTACTTGCAGATGCTTCTTTCAGTTTATTTGACATGACTGGTTGAGAAGTATTTAGGTTTTGTAAAAGTGAGATGACAATGTTCATCTCTCATTGTTCTTAAGCTCTTAAATAAGGCATAGTTGTATGGAGAATGATAAGTTGAGTAGCAATTGCATTCTTTAGAATGTATTTACCAACAGACGAGCATTTACAAACCATTTAGTTTGTACTGGTGGTTGTCTTGGTTCTTAGTGAGCATTTAGAAACCATTTAGTTTGTTACTGGTGGTTTTCTTTGTTCTTAGTGTTCCCATTCTCTATAATGCAGAGAGAACCCGGGGCTTTATTTGGAGCAGATGCATGTTAAATACAAAGAGATGTCTGAGAAAGTTGAGCAGAGAAAACGACTCAAGATAAATGGGAACCATTCAAATGGAAATGGTGTGTCTGGTGGTGTTGGCCGTGGTGAGAGATTGAATACTGCCCAACGGGAACGGATGCGCCTCCTAACAACAGCAGCGTTTGATCGAGGTAAAGGTGAGGACACTTTTGGGGCCAAAGATGAAGATTGGCAACTATACAAACTAATGAGCAAGGATAATGATGATGATGACGAGGGACCTGATGAGGATGAAGCAGAGCTTGCCCGCATTGTTTCTAGGCTTCAGGTGAGCTTATGTATTCGTTTGTGTTAATATTCATTCATATTACTGACCTTACTTTTCTAGGCACTAAGTTCTCTAAGTTTGCTGTTGCAGGAGATTGACCCAGCATTTGTTCCAAAGCAAGAAGTAGGATCATCACAGCCTGCTTCAGAGTTACCGCAGATTCGTCCTCTGACCAAGGAAGATTTCCAAATTCTGCTAGGTGTGGAAAGGTTTCGATGCCCTGAAATTCTATTCCATCCCAACTTAGTTGGGATTGATCAGGCTGGACTAGATGAGATGGCTGGAGTCTCAATAAGGAGGCTCCCATTCAATGACGACACCTTGGTGGAGAGATTGACGAGTTCCATCTTATTGACTGGCGGAAGCTGTCTTTACCCGGGTATGGCTGAGCGCTTGGAAGCAGGAGTCCGAATGATTCGGCCATGTGGGTCACCTATAAAAGTCGTCAGAGCATTGGATCCAGTATATGATGCATGGCGTGGTGCGTCTAACTATGCTTCTATGTTTCAATTTCCTCATCAGACATTTAGTAGAATGGATTATTACGAGAAGGGTGAAGATTGGCTGCGGGAATACAAGTTTCGTTACACATTGTAATTTTATTATGACAGCGGCATTGCTGGTTCTCTAAGCCTTTTTCCATTGGTTATTTATTGGAGGAGTTCCTATTTATATAGACGACTCTCCAACAGGAACAAGCAGATGTATTATATTTCAATCAATTGTAAGTGAAGCAGGAAGGTTTTAGTTAGTTGTTTACGATATTAACTGGACTGACTTGACTGCATTGTTCATCGGATATTAAATGCCCCTACTCCAAAAACTCTTCACTGCATGGGCACCGCCTGAAAAGAGAACCGAAGGAGAGAGATGAAGATTAATCATCACGAGTTCCAAGAATAATTGTGGTAATCAAATTCTGCAATGTAACCACCACCTAACTTTTAGAGCCCTACTTTAAAAAAAAAAACCTTTTAGAGCGCTAAAATAAAGACAAAAGAATGAAGAATTTCAAAAGAAAAACGGAAAGAAAAGTAAACAACAGCATATGACATACATTGATTTTGGAAACTAACGGCTACTTTGGGCAAACAGAACCAAACCAAGCTATCCAGCTGCTTGTTTCCTCAGTAATTGACCGTTGAGCGTCGCACATTCCAAGTCCCACTCCATATGTGATATATATATATATAACCCACCACAATTCGACCGTTGCAATTCTTCCCCAATACAGAAGGAAGAAAAAAAAAGAAGGAAGAAGGAAAACCCTTCTGCTAACTCCGTTGACAACCCCTCTCTTCCATTTCACAGAGAGGCCTCTCAATCTTCATCAGAACCCATAACAAGAAAAATCAACTCAGGAAAATGGATTCTCCACCAAGAAGAAAAAGTGGCCTAAACCTCCCATCCTCCATGTCTCAGGCTTCTCTATGGCTCGAGACTTCGGGTTCTTGTCGAGCTCGATCAAACATACAGTCACCTAGAGCAATATCGAGCCTCTCATCGCCCTCAAAGTCATCGACTTGCAGTGATAGATTCATTCCCTGTAGATCTTCTTCAAGGCTGCACACTTTTGGGCTACTAGAGAAGGAGTCTCCAGTTAAAGAAGGAGGCAATGAGGCCTATTCCAGGTTGTTGAAATGTGAGCTTTTTGGGTCTGATTTTGTTTCTTTTTCGTCTCCTGCAGGTGGTCAATTTGGGTCTCCTATGAATAGTCCCAGCAAGAACATGTTGCGGTTCAAGACTGATTTCTCGGGGCCTAATTCTCCGTATTCTCCTTCCATCCTGGGGCAGGATGCTGGGATTTCTAGCGAGTCAGTGACACCTCCGAAGCCACCAAGAAAAGTTCCCAAGACTCCCCATAAGGTTAGTTGTCTATTATTGATCAAATTTTGTTTTGGGCAAGAATGTTTCATGAGAACTGTAGTTGTTATTCAAACGTTAGTTTGGTCCAGGTCTTAGACGCCCCATCACTGCAAGACGATTTCTATTTGAATCTTGTCGATTGGTCCTCGCAAAACGTATTGGCTGTTGGTTTGGGAACTTGCGTTTATTTGTGGTCTGCATCAAATAGCAAAGTAAGTTAGCAATCATTGTCAAGTTTGGTAGGAAATTGGATTTCAGTCCCCATTGCTCCATTTGCAACTTACAAGAAGGTAACTGACATGTTTGCCGTTCTATGATCTGTTCCTCAGGTGACCAAGTTGTGTGACTTGGGACCTAGTGATAGCGTCTGTTCTGTGCAATGGACTCGAGAGGGTTCATACATCTCAATTGGTACACATCTTGGTCAAGTTCAGGTATCTTCAACTCTAACATGCAGAGAAACATGTATACTTATCCAATCTCGACTTTCTGATATATGCATCCGCTGCACAACTATATTTATGGTTTCCTTTTACAGGTATGGGATGGAACTCAGTGCAAGAAAGTACGGACCTTGGGAGGACATCAAACAAGAACAGGTGTCCTGGCATGGAATTCCCGTATACTGGCATCAGGGAGCAGGGACCGTAACATTCTTCAGCATGATCTTCGTGTTTCAAGCGACTTTGTATGTAAGCATGTTGGTCATAAATCGGAGGTAAATTCTTAGGGGAAAGTGGAATTTGTTGGCTCAAGAATCCCTTTCTACTTCTACTCGTCATACTGGGTAGGTACACAACCCATAAAAGAAGTAACATTTCACTATGATTCAATGCTGCAGGTATGTGGCTTAAAATGGTCTCATGACGATAGAGAACTTGCTTCAGGTGGAAATGATAATCAGGTAATGCTAGTTCTTCTTCATGCTTTACTTCTTTTCAGAACGTTCAACCATGGCACAAAGGCAAATAATATTATTCAATTTTATTCGGTTTTAGTCTTTTGCAACGTGGTCAATTCATTGAGCTTTTTGTCCAAACAATAAAATTAAAGGGCATTCAATTGCTTGTTGATTATCAGCTGCTGGTCTGGAGCCAGCATTCTCAGCATCCAGTGCTGAAATTGACCGAGCATACAGCTGCTGTAAAGGCCATTGCTTGGTCACCCCATCAGAGTGGCCTTCTTGCTTCTGGAGGTGGAACTGCTGATCGGTGCATTCGTTTTTGGAACACCACAAATGGTCATCAGTTAAACCACGTCGACACTGGGAGCCAGGTTTCTGTCGAAGCACTTTCTTCTGTTTCCTTCTTCAACTTTTACTGTAGGTTTGCCATAGATTTTATTGGGGAAATCAGAAATGTCAAAAAGCAACTGGAAAGCAATAGTTCTACGTAAACAATGCTAACTTTTAGATAAGATCATCTTGAACAAAGAAAGAGCTTTTGGTAACACGATAATTCTCCAACTTAGGTGTGCAACCTAGCCTGGAGTAAGAATGTCAATGAGCTGGTCAGCACTCATGGGTACTCCCAAAATCAAATCATGGTGTGGAAATATCCATCACTTGCAAAGGTATGGATGCGAATTCTTCTTATAGCGAGAACACCTGGCGTTTACGAGGCTAATACCAATGTTTTTGACTTCTTGTAGGTCGCAACTCTAACTGGCCATAGTTTGCGGGTACTTTATCTTGCCATGTCACCTGATGGTCAGGTACTGGAATCTCCACGGCCTATGGACGTAGATGATGATTTTATATTGAACTTCTTCCTTTCCTGGTTTTTGAATACTGTATAAATAAAGTTTGAATATTCCAATCACTTTGTGTTCATACAGACAATAGTGACTGGAGCAGGAGATGAGACTTTGCGTTTTTGGAATGTCTTCCCATCTGTAAAAACACCAGTAAGTAGTATGCCAGTCTAAACTCACTGATTTGATTAAATGCATCTTCAAGTACACTAACTAAGGCTGCTTTCAGGCACCGGTCAAAGACACAGGTTTGTGGTCATTAGGACGCACTCAAATTCGGTGACAAATCCCTCTAAATACAAAATCTGTACATGGATATTAACACAGAAAAGTTTGAGACGATGCATATTCCTTTTCATTGTAAAATGATCATGTGAGAAATACCATTAATTTTCTTTATCTTCTCCTTTTATGACAACAGCACAAAAACTTTGTTCATGTGAAGCATTCATTTTGCCAGCAAATGTAATGTTTATTTTTATTAGCACGCCAAATACTTTATTTGGCCACCAAAACAAATATTAAAATTACAAAAATAGTACTAAAATTATAAAATAATCTTTCAAGCAGAGAAGAAGATGAGCAGACTTGTGGCGAGAAGAGATGCAATGGTGACGTTGACTTTCTAGCAAGTGATGACGATAAGAGAAGTAAAAGACTGGAAAATTACTGAAATTATAAGAGGAAGTAGAGGACGGTGGGTTAAATAAAGATTTGAGACGATGAGGATAATTTTATATTTTAAAATTAATCCCTCAAATTTTCAAAACCACTTCCATTGCCGGGATTTGAACCCGGGTCGCCTGGGTGAAAGCCAGGTATCCTAAACCGGACTAGACGACAATGGATTTGTGCTAGGCCGATGCTTTTAAACTTACAAAATCTTTAACTAGAGCACATCTGACATTCAGTTGGCCACTAACGCCAATGGTCTAGGAGAAGGTAAAGGGAAGTCTCGTCATTCTAATATTATCTTTACCAATTTTGTTTCACCAATCATCTTCTGACGAAAATTTCAGTCATACGAGATGACCATCAAAATTTATAATGTAACTAAGCATAATTTCGGTTAAATAAATATTAAGGTTATTTGATTTATAATACTTCATTTAACACTAAAATATTTTTGAACATGTTATGTTATAAAATGAACTCTAAAGAGAGTATTTAATTTGTTTTTCTCAAAAAAATGTTGAATTTCTTGAAGCAAGGCGCTTGGTAATTCATTTTACTTTTATGATGGACGACAAAGGGGACGACTACGAGTACGAGGTGTGTCGGCTGAAGCCCACTTCCATTTCAATATGTATTGGGAGATGAGTTCGACTAATTTAATCATTCAATAAAATTAGTAATTGTTCTTTTCTTTTACCAAACTAAAACAACTTACACCAATAATTTATCTTCCAAGTCAACTCGATTGAATTGCCTCTATTTTAGCTTTATTAACTTGAATCCTCACGAGTAATCTTATGAACAAATACTATCCCTTCCCTTCCCTTCCCTTATTATAAAATGACAATTTTATTAATTTTCAAAATGATGAAAAAAGAAGAATAAGGTTATGCAAATAATTATCAAAAGAGTTACTAATTAAATAAAAATGATCACAAATACTTCTATAAATTCCTCCACCTTGTCTTGAAAAATAGTGATTATACGCCTTTAGAAACTAAATTGAGCATGGGGAGGGTAAGATGTACGCAATCATGCTCGCATATCCGATAGAGATACAGAGACTGTTTCCTTAGAGATCCCCGGCGAAAGTAAGAGCAAAACAAATAACACCAAACAAATAGACACAAACACCGACAACAAAAACAGACACACAAAACAAACAGACCAGACCAATGCAAAAACAATCCCTGTATAAGTCTAACAATATATGTATATGCATGAAGACTATAACCGAATAGAAAGCATATGAAAATGAAATTATATAAATACATAAATACATGCAGATGTAAATAGGTGAGCAGGCATAAGCAAGGATAGAAAAAGGTTAGAAACAAGAAAGTAACTTGATAAATAATAATAATAATAATAATAATAATAATAATAAATACCAAAGAAATAAAAGTTCACCAAATTGTTGCAAGCTGATGCAACATGGGGATCTCTCTCTCCAAAACCTTCTCTTGCTTCTTGAATGGCAGAGAAGAAGAGTTTTTCAGCCTCATTTAATTTTCCCTAAAGAAAAACATAAGGAAATAAATTTTCAAGAAAATATGAAAAAGATTATATTAAAGGATGACGCAATTTTCTGGAATTATGAGCATATGGAAAAATGTGCTTGATTGCAGGAAGAATAAATTTGACAACAATGATAGAAAAGGTGGAGGCAATTTTCTAGAATTTTGAGACAGGGAAAAATGTGCTTGCCTGTAGGAAGAATTCCCTCCCTTTATCAGTAAATATCCTCCATTTAGATGTATGTATATTTGAAACTACAGAACCATCCTCAACCTTTTGTAACCCAATTACCGTAGCACCATTCAAATCATTCTCTGAACTACTTCCAACTGACGCATCCGAAAATATGAGATTAGAATTTATCCCAAGCATAATTGCTGCAAACACGAACCATAATGATATACATATCATTAAAATATCTTCAAAAACAAGCACCAAGATTAAGTTTAAATTCAAATGCCTTGCAAAAGTCAATTACAATTAAGGTAATGACAAAGAAATATGTAATAGGCCATCATTTCCCTATTTTTAACACTACCAAGTGTCCAGTTTAATGAAACATATTAATACTACTCATTCTATAGAAACCAATTGATATCGAAAACAAATTCCCATTCTTAAGCTCAAGAAAGTATCCACTTGTTACGAGAAAGATTTTGTATTAAACGTGTTATAATCAATTATTGCTGCTAGCAACTAAAGGAATTTATCACTTTTTGCATTTGTAGAGGCCTAATTATGAGCCACGGAATACACCAGCTATGCCCAACATGTGAAATGGGTGCATAAGGATGTTGCGCTCAGCCTAGAATCTAATCGTAAAGTTGAAAGTCACAGAGATTTGTAGAGGCGTTCCATTAGAAAAGGCTTAGAATAATACACAAAAGTAGAAAAGTGTCTACAAGTCGTTGAAGGTAAAACTCAGCTATGGAGGACTCCAATGAAAAGAATAAGAAACAAACAGCTAGAAAACGGCAATCATGCAGTTCATAACCAGCTGTGTAGCGTGGCTTTGATGATTGGATTTGTAAGTTTAATACAAATCACAAGTTAATAAGATAAGAATTTCTAATTTTTCTTTCAAAATTATTCAAATTTACTCGCACATTAAAAATAACGACCATGATACAGATATAATATAGTAACATTACCTGCTTGTCCCGCTACAACATTCCATACGTGAGGATTTATCCTCCAACTGGAACTTCCAGAACCATGCCTACGGAAATAGTTTATTTGCGCTGAAAAAGCGCAAAACGAGATTCAGAAGGATTCCAAGACAAAGAAAAGAGCATACAAATAACATTAAACTTACACATACTGGGCAACTCGTTTGGGCAGCAAGAAGATGAAGATACTATTATTTGAGAAGGAAGACGGAATTTCCTCAGAAAAATTCTAGCTACTTGCCGCAGGTGCATCCCTGTGAGACAGCGTAGGTAGAGATACAATTAAAAGGGCTAAGCGCTTTTAATATGTATTTTTGCAACTCTTTCTGTTTCTTTGTAAATTGCTCAAGCACTCTGTCCGTCTAAACCCTCTAATACCTTCCTTTTTCTCCGGCTGTACATTTTCCTATTTAACTTTTGCAGAAAAGCATAATTTCAAATCAAAAGTTACGGAATATTTTAATTTAAACTTAAATATTTTATAATATTTAAAAATTTACGGTAAAAGCATCAATTGAAATTTAATATTTTTATCAAAATGTAATTTAAATTCTAATTTTTGAGCAAGTTCTAAGGTTTTATAAAGGTTTTAAAAATTATCAATTTAACATTTGCGTCAACTCTCTAGTGTAACTTTTTTTTTTCTTTACCCCATGTTGATATTAGTAACAAGGGTCTTAAAAATAAAAATTATATATAAGGCTTATTTTTAACAAAAGAGTCAAACTAGATTCTAATATTTTAATAAAAATTTAATTTAAACTTTAACATTTTGGCATATTTTAAAAAAATCCTAAATTTTCATAAATATTCAAAACGAATTCTGATTAATATTTTCATCAATCAATCGTCCAGTACAAGAAACACAGTTGCCATTATTTATTATTTTCTTATAGACCCCTTGTGTAAGAGACTCGAAAAATCTAACGTTAGTTAAATACTTTGAAACTAAATCTAAAAATTGCAAATCAATTGTGCCACTATTATTGTAACTGTCATTTGACTTTTGTTGTGCTTGTGGAGGCAAAGTTTGTGTTTGCGTTTGCGGTGGTGGTGTCTTTCTCTAACCAACTGTAACATCATGGTTTGATTAATTATCATTAGAGAAAAACTAGATTTGATAATCACCCACCACCAATGAAGCACTTAGTAGCACACTGGACACTGTAATAGAAATTGGAATTAACAGTGACAATGACGAACCAACTACAATGCTAATATATGAAAATTGTTTCCTAATACCCATTGTCACAGGGGTACTTCGAGGCTAGACAGGTGCCTTCAAATCTCTCATGTCAGAACTTAGTCCCTCAACTAAGTTCTCAGTGAAATTCCACCAAACAATTCTAAGTACACTTCATTTAACTAATTTGTCAAACATCTTCTAGGCACTCCTTTGAAGCATTTCATCATATAGGTGTTAAGCCCTAATCTCCAATCTTTAGAGGCTTAAACAACTTTCTTTGAAAAGTTTAAAGTGTTAGAATAAGGTATGGAAAGTCACAAACACGAATACAACCAAACCTAGACAAGTGAATATGTAGAATTATCACTTTTTTTGTGTGTTTTAGGGCAGTTAACAACAAAGAAACAGAAAATATATGTGTAACAAATGTTTGTTGATGTCTCGTAACAAAGGTTACACGAAATAAGGTCTATAAAGAGGTAAATCCACACATTTTTCTAGCCTATAACAAACACACAGAGACGCACACATATATATATAAGCAACAGTTTTGGATAAGATCTAACTATTCTTTTTTTTTTTTACTAACCATCCTATCTTTTCATGCTAACTTATCCTAATTTCAAATATGCAAATCTTTGAAACATTTTGACCCATTCAATCATTCATATTACAACAAACAACTTATAACTAACTTAACTAACAAACCGACATAATCAAAAGTAACTGCCATTCCATAACTACTATTTATAACTATCATGACCAAAAACTGAAGTGGTCTTTAACTTGTCTCAAACCCGAACTTTCAACTACTACGATGCTATGATCATTTCAATTCCGAATGTGGCTGTATTTTGCAGAAATGGACAGGTTGCACACTTTCTAGCTTTTTAATGATAGCAATTCTTTGGATAGCTTTATTGCATCAACTTTTTGCCAAAACATAACAAATCATGCTACCAAAGTTATGCAATGTTGGTTCTTACCAACCACCAAAAATAAGGTCTCGCAAACCTCCCTGTAACATCCCGTATGCTATATATATAAGAGACAACTTCTTCTTTTTTTCCCATTTTCTCATATTTTCATTTTAACCTCCTAAAAGCTACTATTCACGAATTCCCTCCCTTTAACCATTCTTCACCGTCGATCACTCAAACCGGTTAGTGTTATATACCAATCTCTTCCTCTCGATGAGCCCGACATAACCATACCCATTTCAGCCACCATTGTCGCCGAAATCGTTGCAAAAACTGAGGAGAAAAATAAAAAAAAATGTCAATCGTTGATCCGTCACCCCGGTGGTTGTTTCGAGTCACCACCACCATCATTTGATGAAAAAAGCCCCATGGTCTCGTCGCCAATCACTGCTCGAATCACCACCGATTGACAAAAAAAGAGGTATAGCAAGAGCGGGACCCCATTGGAAGGTTCAGACAAATAAGTTCGATTACCAAGTAAGTCCAAGTAAGTTCATACCGACTTACTTTTACCGTTGTTTATAAAATAAATAGACTACTACTGTAGCAGTGGTGAGTCTAGTCGATCCTACAGGGAATGTTCAATTGGCTTATGAAATGAAATTAATTAATGTTTAGGTAACGGGGGTTTTGGATTTTATAAGAAAATAAAATGAAATAAACCTAATAAAAACAAATTAAAGAAAATATGCAAAAAATGATAAAATTGGAGAATTCGGTAGAGATCCGATTCTTCAGTTCAATCTCGGCCTACACCCAGATTAAGCATAATTCATTGATTTGTTGTTTTTTATCTCTCTTAGCAATTATCGATTGTAGATTAACAACAAGCTCTGTTAATCCCGATTTTTTATTAGATCCTAATTAATTACGAAGCTCTTGTTAATTAACTCTAGCTATCGAGAAACCTAGAATAAGCTCTCCAAGTTTATCTGGAAAACTGCCTTACGAATAAAAAAAAGACCAATCTAAGTAATAATGACACAAGCTTGGATTATTTAACCTATGTTATATTATCTCTAATGATTCGAAACTATTAGTCGCTACACATGAATCGGGAATATAATGATTATGTATTACATTCGATTCTAGCAATGGATTTTTATGAAAAACGAATCAATAGAGCATTAAAATCATTATCATTTAAATACCCAATCAATCCACACAAGATAACATAATCAATTTCTAATGGGAGAAAGAAATAATAAAATAATAAAAATGCTTAACTCAGGTCGTCGGTGTCGATGTCGCCTCTAAATCAATGTCAGGATGTTACCCCTCTATGGGTCTCTCCCGAAAAAATGTTTCAACCCCGATTGACATCCCTACCGAAAACCTCTCTATCTATTCACTGCCACAAGCTCTCTTCTCCTCGCGATTCACCAATTTGATAATTAAACTCTTTGGTCCACCTACTATTCACGCCTCCCTTCTTTTCTTCCTTGCTGCCCAGAGCCCTCTCTCGCACTATTCTTGATGTGACAATTTAACTTGGTTCTTGGCCACCATCACTGTTCATCTAACTTTAAAAACCTAGGCATGAAACGCAGCATATGCATTGTATTGAACGCAGACGCTTGCGTTCAATATAAAACGCAAACGTATGCGTTGTGTTGAAAGCATATGCATTGCATTTAACACAACTTTTCCCAATTATGATTGGCTAAGTTTTGTTCATCTGATGCTCCTTAATGTGTTGTCGTTTCACTCCTTACTCGTCCACCTTTCATCATCCAGCCATCACTCCATTAAATTCACATTTCTTTTTGTAACGTCCCGTTCCCATATCACGGGTCGGACCAGGGAAACGGGTACACGAGAGATTAATCGGACAAATTAGGAAAACACATCTCATGCTCATGCATTTGTGAACAGTGATATGTGCACATGAAAAATGTCTGTACATGCATTCATGACATTCTTCCCGGTATAAGTGTGAATAAATGTGATTTTTGAAAAATAGGCTTTGTAAGTGATAATTTGAATTGGAGAGGATTATTAGGGTTTTTACATTTTTAGAGAATTATAGAAATTTTCTGGGAATTTTTCGGAGTCATTTCCGGAACCAGAAAATTGTCAAAAGACATAATAGAGGTTTTCCGGTAGAAAAATGACTGTCCAATGGTACTGGAAACTTAGGTTTATGAAATTAAGAAATTTGGAATCGAGCCATTGGAATTTTTGAGAGAAATGGAAATAGAATTAGGAACAAAATTTAGTGGGCCAAGGAAAATGTGACATGTGTCACTATTCTAATAAATTCCTTAATAAACCATGTCTTTATATGAGTCTTACACGACCCCTCCTTTCAAGCTTCTTGTATCTTCTTTTCTTAATATTGAAAGAGTGGTTTGAATGAGAATTTCTCTCATCCGAAA
>JAOQML010000197.1:15148000-15159935 GCA_027568935.1 Erythroxylum urbanii
TGAGGTCTTGGGTTCGAGTCGTGGACTCACCCATGACCAAAGAGGACAATACTGATTAAGGTTGGATGCCGCGGTATCACCCGCAAACATACGCCGCAGTATATCCTGCAAACACCTACGGGTGGGGTGTGGGGTCCAACAACTATGACCTGGAGTTTTGAGCTAATTGAAAGCCTAATAGGTAAGTAGAAATATGAGTTTATTGGCATGTTAAATAGTATGTGAATCATGCTTGAATTGGAATGAAGTGCATGTAATGTTGGTGATGATATGTGCTAGAAATATGTTGATTGAACTTGGAAGTTTTCTTCTTGGTGTATGAAAACCGTGGGATATAGATTGATTCATGGCTGAATTAGCTCTGGATTTGAAGTATAATGAAGGTGGATTTATGCTAAAGAAAGATGTTAATTAAGTGTTCTTGAATTGAGAAATAACTAGGACTATCTGCATGATAATGTAAGATGATTTTTGGTTTGATTTTTGATGCATAATGATTTGTGAGCTATCAATTGAATAATTTTGAACTGGAATTGGAGATGATATCGATGAGGAATTAGAGTATAATTAAGGTCTAATTAGGGTATAATTAATGGACTAATAAGTAGATGTTTTGGAATTTGGCATAAAGATGATAAAATCTGGAAAGCTAATGAATGGATACTTTCTTGTCTGTTTTTACATATACGAAAATGGTAGTTTTTGGACTGTTGTATGGATGATTTAAGTTGGGAATTGAAGTATAATTGAAGAGAAATTCATGCTAAAGATAGGTGTTATTAAGGTGTTTTCAAATTTGAAAAATTTGAGCTATAGGTGTGTTGTAAAAGAATGAATGTTAATGACACAAGTGAGCAGAATTTTGTAAGCCTTAGTTTAACCAATTTGGAAGTTTATTTAACCTGAAATGAAGTAACCTTAAGGGACATGAAATCTGGAAAATTTCAGATGTTAGTGATGTCTTTAAGCTTGTTAAATTCGTGAGGTATTGAAGGTAGAAAAGTTACACACATTAGTGAGGTTGATGAAAAATTCTGGAATTTTAATTTCAACCTTGTGTACATGTTGAACCAGCTGGGAAATTTCAGTCGAAATTGGTATATCTCCACTTGATTAAGGTTAGGAATGAGCCTAGATTGTTTCATGATTAATTGGTTAAGATCTTGATAAGTTTATGTAGTTAATTTTTGTCATAATCTAAAGAATGGACTGTTTTGATGTGTTGAGCTCAAATCTGGAAATTCTGATTTGTTAAAGGAATAAATGAGTTATTTTAATGCAAACATTATCTTTAGGACATGAATAATGTGTATAAGGTATGAATGCATGAGTATTGAAGAACATAGGGTATTTATGAATGAGAATTGGTTGAATGTATGAGTATATGTTGCTGGATAAATTTTGGTGAATGTATAGATTTAGCTTGACGAAATTTCAGATTTAAAGTACCAATTGTGTATGTGTATTATAAGAAGCTTTTGGATTATGGAAATGTTCAAGAATAAGTATACAAAGTATGATGTTGATTGTTTAAGAAATTTGAATAAGGGTGTATACCCGGGAAAGGTTAATTGGGCATACATTGAACATGGCACATATATGTATGTGCATAAGTGAATATGTATTTTATTGGTTGACTTTGTAATGTGAATTTTTCGTGTATTATATGATGTATAGACGCTTAAATCGAACACCATCATCAAGACATTGCCGGTCTATCCAGGAAATAGCATATACTGGAGCGTACTGTGAGTAACCTAGATATTCTCACATGGATTGATTTATCTTTATTTAATTCCATTATATTGAACTATTAATTACTTAATTGTGATAATTCTGGACTTAAATGGTCCAAGGAGTTTAATATTTGAGAATGTATTGGAACTGTTATGTTTGCTTCTGAATTCTGAAAGATTTCTGAATACTCAACATAATTGTTAAATGCCGGACTTAGGTCTGATGAACATAAGATTCTGTCTGTGCATCATAAGAAAATGTTATTCATGGCATATTCTGTGATTGGATGCATTACATTAAATGCATGATTAGGTAAAGGCGTTGTGACCGGAGTAGCCAGTCAGAAGGAGTTCTAAGCTCAGAAATCTGTAATCTGCATGTAGAGCCTGGCTTCGTGATTTCTGTATCTAAATGAGCTCTATATGGGACAGTATTTGTACCTGTATCTAAAAGGCGCTCGGTCACAACAAATAATAACGAATGTGGAGTCTCATATGTATCAGCAATTGTACATTTGTGATTGTGAGATATATGATTATGAATCCATTTTTGAAGTTGTGATGATAAAGTTATATACTATATTTGAGTATTTGTTGATAATATGTTTGATTGGGATATACATGATCTGAAAGAGTATATGTGATGTGTGACATTCATTATGTCTTATTCAGATGAGAAATGTTGTGAATGTGACTGGATGTGAGATATTTGTGTATTTTCCATGAGTGAGATTATCGATGATGGTTAGCTTACTGAGTTCGTAAAACTCATCAAAATTATAATGTGACTTTTTAGGTACGAGAGAAGAGACCTAGTTCCTAATTTGTTTTAGCAGAACAATTTTGGATTAAGAAATGGCTTAAAGGCTTGTCAGCTGACGTCTAAGGAATAGTAAACTATTTTATGTAGTTTTCGTATGTCATATAGAACTTTTGCATAAAAGCTTGTAAACTTTCAAATGTTTTGGTAATGTAAATATTTGTTTTAATGACTGCAATGTAAATCATGTTTGTAATGAAATGAAGAGTAGTAGTTATTTTTAAGTATTATGTTATTTTTTATAATGCAATATAAGAGAACATGATTGATCTAACATGCCATTATCATAGGATATGTACTTGAATGTCCTCTAGATGTTCTGGTATATACTCTATGGTAGTGGGATGTTACAACTACACTATGTTATATTGACTTTAATGCTGCCTTTATCATCTCTAACTCATCCTTAAAAATCAAATTTAGAATATGTGCAAAACAAGACATATGTAACAGCCTCCCATCAATCAACAAGCTCCTAACTTGTAACTTGTTCTTCACCTTTTTAGTCATTTGTTCTTTACCTTTTTAATCATCACATCATTCGTGCTACAATTATTTACTGTTATGGTAAATTGCTTAGTGTCTATATTCCAATCTATTAAACACTCGACTAATATGGTTGCTAACCTTTAGCTTGTATGCCGTGCTGACATATAAATGAACCTACCATTTAAAAATATGAACAAATATCAATTATTACATAATCAAAAAATAAATGACAAAAATATTAAAGATATAATTCACCTTAGTATTTTATTGAATAGAGTTTAGTTGTTGTCAATATAGTGTGTCGTCACTACTATATAATCCTTTTTTTGTCATTGATTGTCCATATGTTTATTAAGATGGCAACTTGTCCTTTAATACTCGACAATTTTTTTAAATTACCTTTTCTAATCTTTGTACATCTTTAAAATGTCTTTCTTCAAGGTATTCTGAGTTGGGATCTTAAAGCTTAGTTGGAGTGAGGTGAGCAACATCCTAAGTCTTTTACTATCAACTATAGAGAGTGAATGTTTATCACAAATAACCATACTAGCTATAAAAAACCTTGATATGTTGCTGCCATAAGCTTTAGAAGTCATGCCATTCTTCCTTCTCATTAGGTTAATGGAAAAAATATTTAACCTCTTGATACAATCTTCTTTCTATTACACAAACTCATAGGTCTCTTTAAATGAGAAGCTTTACTTTTTGAACTCCCATCCAAAATCTTGTGACAATATTTACATTCGACCTTTTCAACTCTGCCCATTGATCTAGCCTAGTTAAAGTGATTCCAAACATCATTTTTCAACGAATCTAGTGCACTTTTATCTTCACTTGATATCGAATTAGAAGTCCTGTCGGTATACTCTCTCGTACTGGATTAGAACACTCCACTGAAGGAAGCTCATCTATATGAAAAAATCAACAATACAACTAATAAGTTGTTTGTAGACATTTAAATGTATATGTACGCTTTGATAAGCATTTAACAATCAAATTGATGATGATGTTGATGAAATAATAATTAAAATATAGCAATATGCATATGTATATCATGCATATGATCTTAAAGTTTCCAAAATTTATGACATAATATCATAGTTTTCACAACAACTCATAGACAAGACCTTATGATGCAAATTTTTATAACATATATCATAATTTTTACAATTTATGGATAGAACCACTCAAGAAATGACATATCATGGTTTATGTGTAGATTCTTTCATATATGCAATGTAAGATTGTTTAATATAAGAGAAAAGGATGTAGCATATGACATGACACTAAGACCAATATTAAATTCTAAAAAAACAAATCCTCTATTTGGATCCATCGATTCAATGTAGATACAAATGTTGAAATGGTTTAGCTAAAAATCCCTTAATTATATGATAACTATATTTTAGTTTTATACAATCAATTAAAGATAATTTTACACTATTTGAAAAGATCACCACAAAAATAATAGTCAATAGATGTAAAATATCTAAAACCAAAATCTATTATAAATACTAAAATATGTTTTTCAAGATTTTAATAAACTATTGACTATGTTTAACTTTTACTATATGAATATTCTTTAATATCGTATTGGGGGGTTTCCAATCCAGGTTTGAATTTTATAGAATCTTCTTAATAATATACAATAAAAGAAGAGTTATAGAAAAATAATTACAAATTTGGAACCATAAGATGGTTTACAAAAAGTGGCCAAAGTGTAAGGCACATATTATATTTGATGCATTTAAAAGTAATACACGTCGAACTTTATGCCCTAAACAATTAACATTTAACTTGAACTATTATATGAATAAAAAATTAATTACTCATCCATTTAACAACAATATCTCTTTGTAGATATTATATATTAACTACTTAGAATGCAACACTTTTATTCAAATAAAAATCTAAATAATTAATTAATAAATATAGACAAATGTTATGATATAAGAGCATATTTGATACATATCAATGCCTCCCTCAATCATATTTAAGAGCATCCATATATGGCAGCACCCTAAACTAAAGAACATCACTCTTAACTTCAGATTTTAGGAAGAGAAACAAAATTGTAACAAAGTAAAATCTCAAAACTAGGAAAAGGGTATTGTTAAGTACATAATTTTTTTTGACAAATGAATGATAATTAATTAATAAATGAAATTAAAACAAAATTACAATGAGTTCTAGCCTATCTACCTATTCACTTAATGGGAACTAACTACAAGTAGCAAAGCTAAAGAAATAACCAAAAGGAAAATACGTATGCCTGAGTGAAATTGCAAATGAAATTATAAGCTCCACGTTCTCTTCATATCTATAAATAGAGAGTGCTACACATTTTTAACATATATGCATGCTTTGATGAGGTTGACAACTCTATCTGTAAGCTGGTATTTCTCTTTCTTCTTATATGTAAATCTGTGACTATTATGCTCTCTCGATATGATATATATGTTGATTATGAACACTGCTTTGTAGAGAGTAGCATTAGGTAAAATGATTCAATTTACTGCTAACTCTCTATTGCAACCACAAAAATTATAAGGTAACATGTGTAAAATTCTACTACAGATAGCTATGGAATAAGGACATTGAAAGAACAAGTAATCCCTATCTTCAATAGTAATGCTACAAAGTAAACAAGTAGTATTGGTATATGTGTTTAGCAGTAAAATGTTAGATTATTGTTAATAATCTTTAGTTGCCCATGTAATTTTTTAGGTTATCTCTAATAAAAATGATGGTTATTAGATTTAAAAATATTAGATTCAGATTGGTTTTTAAGAAAAATCCCTCTCTTTTCTTTTGTTTTAAAAATTTTTGTGGTGGTTATAAAAGATGAGATATGTAAAAATACAATGTCTTAAAAACTAGATCGAACATCGAAACGGTCAAAGGAAAGGTTTAAGGCTTAAATGTTCAACCAGTATTAAACTATTATAAAACTGATATATAATAAATAACAAGTGAAAATTATAAGAGTAAGTAAAAATAAATATTTTATTGAAATAAAAATACACCATAAACATTCCTATGTCAGACATTGCTGCTGAAACTTGCATCCACCATCTCAGCCAAACTCCCCATACTATTTTAACAATTTTCAATAAGTATCCATCAGCCCAGGATTCACGGTCTAATGGAACAGCTCCAATACCAATTAGGATAGGGAAAAAAATAATTGGTCACAACGAAGATAAAAGTATACCATAATGCTTGGGGAAGATTTGTCTTTAGGTTCTCTACTTTTCCTCTAAGTGTACTTATCAAATCCCATTAATTTAGATTCTAAAAAAGAGTGTTCAAATGCAAATTCCAATCCACCTATCCAAAATCCACCATAAGCCGTCTTTAAGGCTCCAACTTTGGGATTGCAATAATTCCCATGACCACAAAAGGAAGTAATGACAAGATGCCTAAAAGAATCTAAGCTACCCTATGATTGTTAGAACTCTATAGTTCATATACGTGAGCACGAGTATCAAAGCTAAAGTTGCCAAAACTCTAGCCCATCCACCAGTTAATGTTGGAACTCTTGAGTTCAAATAATTAAGAAAAATAAATGGTATAAAGCATTATCAATCACTCCATTCAACCATTTCATCCATCATTGTTGGAAACCCTAATAAGGACCAAGTGTAGATGGAACGCATATAACCTAACCCCTATTTTTTGGGATCATTGTACACATCTCAGCTGTAATCAAGGCCTCAAATATGCTCCATATAAATGGGAAGACTAAGAATCCAACAAGAGCCAAAAGAAGACCAGGCTCTTAAACACTGTCCTCAACAATAATAGGGCCTTTAGAGACCTCATAAAAGATCACGAAGATGAGGGGTAAAACTGATACTTCTTTAAGTTAGCTGCTTTAGGTGACCCGCATTTATTGACATTGATATCCATACACTCAGCACTATTATGCTCTCCTATTGCAATTGAAACTAGCTTATTTACTTTGCTCCTCAACTTCTATAGTCAAATGAAGTTACCAACTTTGATCAAAGCCTAAGTTCTTTTCAATCATTAGAAAATCAACATTGAAATGTTTTAGACTTAGAAATAATCCCAGAAAATGAAAACACCAAAGTAGAGTAATGCTTCAGTAAGAGAAAAAAACAATAATAATGGATGTGTACCGCACATACAACTAATCATAAGCTAAATTAACAACCACGAAGACATGGAAATAAAGAACACCACTCAAACAACAAACATATTTTTAATGTTAAGAAGAAAAATATACTTAATTAGATGCAGGAATCTGTTAAAAAACTCACACAACCCATGTAAAAGATGTTGACATAAGTTTTGAAGAACAAGTAAAAATTGAAAGCGGTAAAACAGAACATAAAAAGTAGAGGAGTAAGATATGCAAAGAGTGAGCTAAAAGGAAAGAGGTGAAAAGGGAAGAAGAAGAAGAAGAAGAAGAAGAAGAAGAAGAAGAAGAAGAAGAAGAAGAAGAAGAAGAAGAAGAAGAAGAAAAAGATATAGATTTGTAGAGTAAAGAGTAAAGGTGAGGAGACTTTTTAAGTTTTCATTATTGAAGTTTAGGTATATAGATTGACCACTTCTAACCAATTGATTGATAAATCAACCGATTTTTCTATATATACAGGTTTTTAAATAAAATCAAACTGAAAAAAAATATTGACATAAGTATGATTACTTGTTTATTATAAAGCATGTTTATGTTAAAACTATGTATGTAAGTACCACATAAAGGTGGACTTCAATATATAATTAAAGTTTATTTTTTGTTTGAAACTATTAAACTTACTCAAAGAATTCATGTATGAGCTTGCGTAATGTTTGCAGCTTCTGTAAAAATGTTTGCTTTGGGCAATGAACTGGCCAAGTTCAATAAGTTAAATTATGTGGATTGGTCCAAACAAATCCAATTTCAACTAGGTGTTATGGATTTGGACTTAGCAATACTTTCAGATGAAAAACCTGTAACCATTACTAAAATCAATACAAGAGTTGACAAGTCTTTTCATAATGCTTGGGAGCGGTCAAGAGAGTTAAGCTTAAACTTAATGTGGAAGACAATGGTTAAAAATGTTAAGCCATTAATGCCCAAAATGAACAATGTAAGGGAATTTATGATAAAGATAAAGGAGTGCTCCACATAGGACATAAATGAAAATCCATTATAAGGAACTTGATGAGTGAGTTGATGATTGAGAAATTTGACTGGTTATGGAAAATCTAGTAGTTAAGCTAAAATTGATGGGTATGGATGTAAATGAATCCTTTTTAGTTCAGTTTATTTCATTTCCTCTCAAGTTTTGCTATTCTTGGTGAATTACAATATGCTTAAGGAAAAATGGAACTTTCAAGAAATTAAGGCCATATTGGTTCAAGAGGAAAAGAGGTTAAACAAGATGAAGGAGCACTCTATCCATCTTATATTTCATCACAGAGCTACTGGCAGCAAAAATATTGAATATATCTAAACCTATTGCACTTATAATGGAATTCTTAAGATATTGAATATATAAGGAAATTAAGCTGATATAATTGATAATTTTCTCAACCATTCAAAACCATTTCCATTCTAGAGGTAGCTCAAAACTTTAAATTACCATAGTAATAGCGACCGATGATGTGAGGGCCAAACTCTAGCGAGCAGCAAAACGCATAACAAAAGAAGAAGAAGAAAAAGAACCCCAGTGGTTTGTGGAGGGCATAACAACAAAAGAAGAAGAATGTAGTAGAGTGGAGATGTGACTAGCAATTAACACAAAACCTAGAATCAGTAAAGTCAAGACGTGATGTAAAACTCCGAACATTTCCTTTTATTGAACATAAATTTTTAGTTCGGTGAATAATATTTTTAGATGAATAGTAATTTTTAGGGGACTCGACCCTGAAACACTGAAAATTATCTGGAATAAATATTAGAGTCCAATGATAATGAAACATATAGAAAATAAGTCTGATAAGATGGATTTCAGGAGTTTCAAAAGTTTAGGGCTAAAATGCTCTTTTTGGAAAGTAATGGGTATTAATGATTTTAAACCCATTCGAAACTTTTAAAGCATCCAATCAATAAGTATTGACCCTAATTCAAGTATTTCATGGTCAATTTGATGATAAGACAGTTTTGGAATATTTTTGGGATTTAATTCAGTCAGTTGGCAAATTAAATGAATTAAAGGGAAATTTGGTCTTTTTGGAATTCATTGAAGGGCAATTTGGTCATTTTACATGGTGTTGATGGAAGAATGAGTCGTTCAAAGAGAACTAATAGGAAGGTGACATGTGGAATCCATTAAATGAGTATAAAAGAATATAAAATAAGACACTTAAGTTCATTCCTTAACATAACCGGGAGTGTTTGAGAGAGAATAAATGTGAGAGACCAAAAAAAGTGAAAAGAAGAGAAATAAGTGTGAAGGTCAGGCAAGGAGAGAGGAAGAAGAGGACTTCCATTGTTGATGAGTTTCGATGGAGATTTAAAGAGGTCTTGATCAAGTAAAGGTGTTCAACAAATACCCAAAATATTGGAGGAAAAAATGGTAAGTTTTCCTAGATTAAATTCCTAATTTTTGTAGGTTTTTAGTACGGGATGGTTATGTTTAAGATCAATGGTTCCTTGGTATTACTTTGGTGTTTATTTGCATGGAATTGGTTGAATATGATAAGAGAGTAATGTGTAGTAGAATTCTATCTTAAGTTTGTTTCAAATAGTTCCATTGTTTTGGCCATAAATCCACTTAAAGACATCCAAATTGGGTGATTCTAACTTGAAATGAAACCTAAGACATAGTAATAAAAATTACTAGAAGAGACCCTGACCTAATTCTGGTCGAACCATATTGGAATTTGAGATTGAAAATGATGATCTGATGCTGCCCTTATGTTAGAGCAGCTTGTGATATTTGATGTATGTTTCTTGATTTAGAACTTCAAGTGGCCTGATTTTTAATGATATGGGAACTAGAGACACAGGGGAACAAATGTCTAGAAGACCTCAAAACCTAATATGAATGTATACTATGTGAAAATTTAGGAACAAGTGGAGGTATGAATTCTATACAGGGGTCATAACCGTGACTCATCATGCATAATAGTGATATGGTAAATTAAATTGGACGAGATAGTGTTTTGAAGAAACTGTTAAGTTAAAGTGGGTAAAATATGATATTTAAGTGAATTTCGAAGTTATATTTGGAAATAGAGAACAATAGGTTAGCTTATGGAAGTAAGCAAAAATATGATTAGTGTACATGTTAGGCGATTAAATACTAATCTCAAATTCGGTTAAACCGAATTTATATTTTTAATGTCTTATTTCTGAATTTGGAAATAAATGCCTAAGAGAAATGCATTTTGTGTAGGTAAAGGAGAGGCATCGAATGCATGAGTGTGATTGGTGATAAGTTTGCAAAATACCAAGTGTTCCTTAAATTGATTTTATGAAAATGATTTATATTCTATTGTGAAGTGAATATTGATTATGAATTTTATGTTGAATATTGCTAGTATAAGTTTATGTTTTAGCAATATTTGAATTCAAGTTTGAAAGTTAAATCTTATATGATTTGAGTTTACATTGAGATGACGTTATTGGTTGATAAAAAGGAATTGGTTTCTAGCCTATAGTATACCAATAGATTTTATACAAGTTATTATACAAGTGTATAACGGTTAACCTAGTATAGGTAAGCAATGTAGAACTAGCTCTGTAACTGGTGGTTAATCAATTATAGGTACTCATGTAGAACTAGCTCCGTAATTACTAGTATATAGTGATTAACCTAGTACAGGTAAAAGATGTAGAACCAACTCTATAACTAATGGTTAACCAGTTGCGGGTAAACGATGCAGAACCAGTTCCACAATTATTGATGTATAGCGGTTATCCTAGTGCAGGTAAGTGATATAGAACCAGCTTCATAACTAGTAGTTAACCAGTTTCGAGTAAGCAATGTAGAGCCAGCTCCGTGCCTGAGGGTACCATATGGCAAAGAAGTTAGTGATAGGCTATGTCGTGTAAGAAATTCATGACATTTTTTATGCCGCCACTATTTATTTGAAAAGTGATTTGAGAAACTTGATTTTAGGAAGCATATATATTTCATATTAGTATTGAATTATACGAATTGTGATGAATTTGTTTTAGGGAGTTTTAAATTGTTAATTATGATTTTAATAGAAAATCTACTACTCACTAAGCTCGTTTAGCTCACACTCTCTTTTTTGTTTTTAAATGAAACCTCCCAGGTGCTTGCTCAGCGGCTTTAGTAGTAGGGACTCCACCTCACGAGTAGTTAACTTCTTCACATGCTGCTATGTAGGCATTTTTGCCTTGTAAATGTTTTTGGGAACATTTGAATTATGAATGTGTTTTGGATTGTATTTTGTGTAAAGAATGCATGCATATGAATGCTTTAAAGATAAATGCATGAATACGTCTGAGCTTTTTTCTTTAAGATTGTTGAAGTGATTGTTGAGATTGGGAGATTTTGAGATGATTATATAAGTGTTTTAAAACTTTTACAGAGACGTGAAAATTTTTGGAATGTCAAAATACAGTCATTGTACTATTAAAATTTTTAATAAAATGGTTAAAAAAACTGTTAAGTCAAGGAGACTTCACTTCTTCTATTGATTTTGATGAAAGTCAAATAATAATAATAATATAAGAATGTGTGAACTATTTTGATGACTTTGTTAAGTGTGCAGATAAATGTAAGAAGCACAAATCATTAAGTCAAGATGATATTCAAGCGAAGTCATCGGACGAAGCAAAGTCATTAGATGAAGTGAAGTCATCAGATGAAGTGAAAACATCAGGCGAAGCAAAGACATAAGACGAATTATACAAAACAAATCAAGACGTTATAATTGAAGAACAACTTACAACATCAGTTAG